>CAJPEX010003540.1:0-28165 GCA_905338405.1 Notodromas monacha
CGCGCATGACGCGCCGCGTCGTAAATCCATCAAAAGTCTTCGGAGGAGGTAACGGGCAACCCAGGTCCGAACCCGAACCCCGGTATCCCCGCCGCATCCAGGGCATTTCAGCAAGATTTCCGAAATCATCCCCAGAGGGTCCACGTGCAGCCGTATATCCAACATCATCATGACTTGAAAAAAAAAGTAGTGGAATGTATATCCTCGAAATGCGGAAATTTGTGAAGCCAAATCGAACCTTGGAGAAATTCATTCAGATGCGTAGCATTTCATGAAAGATTGAACTTTAATGCCTCGAATTTATGATTAAAATTTTAAATCCGCAGTTCAAGTGCCGAGAAGTTACAAAATGTTGATGCCAAGAAAAATCATTCTGAAGCACAAGCTCCGATGAACTCTTCTGCTGCATCGGCATAAATTGTTCTTACTGGATACCCCGTTGAATTTTGAAATTTTAAAATGATCCAAACATACTGTCAAGTCTAAAAATAACAAAAAATGAAGAAAGGGGCGTGCTTCAATCATCCATCAGTTCGACAAACTCTATTACAGATCAAAAGAAATATTGCGAATGTTTTCCGCCGACAATACGAAATCTTTCCAAGATACCGGAATCATTCGCCGATAATAATTCATTTAAAAAGGCAATAAAAATCAAAAAATTTCAAAAACAAACATGCTATATAATCCGCGGTGATGATGATAAGGTACTGTACCAATATTCATACTTATGTAGTTCATGCTATTCGTTAAAATTCTGAATTTGAGGAATATCTTTCTGTCGCTAGAATAAGTACACAAAAGAAGCAACTGTTGCTAATTTAGGCTCAAAAATAAGAATAATACAGTAATCTCAACTACTTATCTGACCTAATTATTTTTTTGGAACTTGTACGACTCAGTCGAAATGAGGAATGAATGAAAATACTGTACGCCGGAGGAAAGTTTTGCTATACAGTATTCAATTTGGTAGGATGTAAAAATCGACTGTATATTGCCATTATTTTTGGTCGTCAGAAAAATTTATATTTCACGGAAATAAAGCCCGATTTTCTTCTCGATTCTTTAAAATTGTATCGACGACCAAGAGATTAAAAAAAAAAGCGCGTGGTGCATTTTCTTTTATAAACTCGCAGGATTTTTCAACGATTTTTTTCTCTCAAAAGGCGGCCATGCCGAAGTTAAAAAAAAGCTCATAACTTTACGAACTGCCCTTTTTCAGCGAAAAGACTGAGGTGTATGCGCGTGTAGCCCGAATTGCTGAATAGAGAGGGCGAACGCACACACGGGGCTTTCATTAGCACTGCGCTGAGTGGAACAAAAAGGAATGAATGTGCATTCATTTATGGAATAATTTTCGCCCGCATGATTAACACGAAAATGCTGAGTGTAACTCCAGGTATAAATTCCGGGGAAGTGAGAATTCGTCGGGTCAATAGAATGGGTTTCTTAACGGACCAAAGTCGGTTTGCAGCTGCAGGAGGTTGTCAGCTGACATTCATCCGTATTCTCCGATAATTTCCCATTCCTCAGTGATGGAATAAAATACAAAAAAGGCATGCGGATGACATGCTGCTGAAAAATATGCATTGGAACCCCGATGAACGGAATTGAATCAGCAGTGCATTCGATTAGGCATGTCCACGTTTCATCAAATTATTCAGAGGAATGACGGACGGTCTTGACTCTTGAAAATGTAAAAAATAAAAATCAATAGAAAATTCAAACGGAAAGGATAAACCACAAAGCACGACCTTATTTTGGAAAAAGGAATTGGGTCGTGTTGTGAAATGTGGTGATCTCCAAAATTGTCAGAATATGCTAGTTTTGTCACTCCAAATTATTGATCGATAATGTTTTGTTCGATCTCGAGTATTAGTTTTCATTTTCAAGCTTGTTTGATGATTGATCATGAGAATCACTTATTTTCCGAACAGAAAAGGCAATACAGTAAATACTGCTATTCATCAAGGTGATGTGGATCAATTGCCACTTTGGATTCTGCAGTAACATTACATAATCTATTGAGATTATGGTGACAAAGAAAATATTCATCCTGGTAGACAAGATCATTAGCCCAAGTAATTCAGGTTGTTCTCTGATTTTAAATCTTGCCAACGAGGAATGGCCGGATAAATTTTGGCTCACGCTGACAAATTGCAGCGCTTTTTCTTTGGTTTATTTTTATTTTGTTCTCAAGCCTGGATATTGAGAAAGTTTAAGAACAAATTTTAAGGCATTGGTTTGGGAGTTTCTCGTGGGATATCGGTGGTGGTGGTGGTGGTGAATGTGTACATGTTCACGTATGTGTGTGAAATCTGCGGCATGCCCTTGTTCCCGCGTGAGTATAAAGCAATGCTGGGAATTTCCAGTGCGCCAAAAAAAAGGGGGAACGACATGAATCACGAACCCGCTTCTTTTCTTGTTTTAAAATTCTGAATGAAATTAGTGGGCCGTGGAACACCCGAGAGAGAGAGAGAGATGAAAAAATGGCGAGCTCCATTTTCCACGAGGTGTTGATTCACTGGCTGCCGCTGCTTTCGAGGTTTTCCGTGAGGGCTTCGTTTGCACAGGTTTTTTTTTTTTATATGTAGGAAGCTAAAATGGAGGGGATGACGGAAGAAATATATAAAGGAACAATCGGAGGTTTGCCCCCGAGGGGGAGGACGGACGTTTTTCTTTAGCAAGGTATTTTTCATTCGCCCAGATTTTTCCTTGTCGGCGGCGGCGGCGGCGGCGGCGAAAAACTCAGGTGATTGAGTTGTCTTGTTGGTCTGCCTCATCCATCCAAACTATTCTTTTTTCTTGCTCTTTCTCGAGATTCTGTTTGTTTCCGTAGATTTTTATTTTATTTTCTGGCTGCATTCGTATGCTGCTGGGATGAGGGGGGATTTTTAGGGGAATTCGATAACGCGATGAGACCTCCTCGGAGATTGATTGGCGTGCGTTCCGGCATTGCCTCTTCGCATGTCCTGTTTGCAGTGTGTTGGGCCCCTCGTCTGTTGATGCTGCTGCGGACCATGATTTCCTTCTCCCACAAACCTTCTCCCCCCACCCGAGACTTCGTCTTCGCGTGATGGGTTCAATCTGAAAAGAAAAAAGTTTCTTTTGCCGTGCAGAGTTGCCAGCGCGATTTGAAGAAGTTATCACGTGTTAGGTGACCGAGGTGGGATTGAATTGGCAACTCCGAAATCCCACCCCAACACATTTGATGGGGGGGGGGGGGGGATGGCGTGGCGTGGACGCGCGTTCGATCCGTGTGACAGTTACGTCCGAGCGGGGATTCGTTTCGGTTATTTCTCAACTCCCGGGTTTCTGGATTACATATGCGGTATATACATTATATTCAGTACTGTATGTAAAATTAATTTAAAAAAAATTTCTCAGCCCAGGATGTCGTGGCATTGATCCGAGAGAGAGAGAGAAATGGCGGCGAACTGTGGTGGCCGCCGTGCAGCTCAACTCAGAACCGCGGTTATGACTCAAATTTTCATAACCATCATGGACGCATTTCAATTAATTAATTGAATAAATTCACAATCACGGGTCAAGGAAGACCATCAGTGCTCTTGAAAGCAGAAAGTTTACAGTTTGAGAGGCACCGATAAATCCCCCAATTTCCGAGATTATCACAGATGACGTACCCCAGCATCGAAAGAAACTCCATTAAAGGATTACACGTGATATTTTTCATGGTATGATTTTCTTTGCTGCTCATGGAGATTCATGAAATGAAAAAAAAAGTTGAAAAGGGTTCGCTGTTGAAAAAAGTTTACATCATTGATGCACTTGTGAGTTTGAGTTAATGTAACGGGAATTATATTCGAATACAAATGATGCAATGTCTGTATTCCGTGTAGCAAATGATGCCGGAACCGAAGACCATTTTATTTTCACCATTTTTAAGCGATTTAATTTTGAGAAACCGACTCATATTTTTTATAGTTTAATGACATTGGCACAATACTAGAACAACTTTTTTCTAACTGTGGTGACGCAATTTTCAAGACGTTTTATTCAATGAACGAATAGGTCTGACTACTTGAGACAAAATACGGATTCCTGAGATGAATTCTCAATAATCCACTCACGAAGGTCTTAGTTGGATGGTACGCTCGCCAAGTAGCACGTGTGTCCCTGTCTGTGTTTTCCATTTATCATTTTCAAGTGAAGACTCTTGAAAGGGTTTTAGTAGAATACGATACTGTGATGTACAGTCGTGCATACAATCAAGTGTATTGTTCTTTCGGTACTGAATGTACGATTCATTGACTGATATCTGAAGGAAAAATCTCCAGAAATATGCAGGCGGAACTATTGCACAAATCTGGCCGCTCCCATCTCAGTACAATAATTGTCTTGTGGTACAAAAGAAATGAGATGCACAAGTTTCAGAAATCGTCTTTCGAAACTCACATTTTTTTAAGTGAATCGTATTTTTTTTTAAATAAATAAATTGAAGATTTCGTCGCTCGGAGTTGGAGTCATTTTAATTTGATCCATTCAACGAACATCGATTAAATGTTTGAGGAAAATTGTGTCCTTGAATTGCTGAATTTAGATGCTTTTGAAGTCATCGAATTGATGTGCAAGTCCAAATCTTTCGATCAAGGTTGACGGAAAATCAGGTGATCTTTTTTCCCATTTAATGTTGATTTGAATTGAGTCATTCGAAGCACTCTCGTCGTGACGATTTAACAAACTCGAAAAATGTACAAACCAGTGGATCGATGTCTTACAAAAAAAAACACAACAAAATCGATCAAAAAATTCGAAAATACAAGCAATAAACCGCACAAGTAGTAGGTCGAGATTCCAAACAGTTGCTCATTCAATTGGATGAATCCCGAGCAAATAGCTTGCGCTTCCTGGGCATGTGTTGGCCTCTTTTATATTGCTTCAACGGTCCCCCTGGGGGGGGGGGGGTTTTACGACACCCCCGACAGAGACGGATCTGGGGGTTGATTCCTCTTTATTATTTCCTTTTTCGCGATGCGAACGTTTTGTGCGTGAATGCCGCGCGTGCCAACTTCATTTTGGCGGGACTGCGCGCGTGAGTGACGGTCTAGTTTCCTGCGGACTGCCGGTCGTGCCTGTTGGGTGTTGACTTTGACCAAGTTTTTTCGCGGATATTCTGCACATCTTTCTTGATTACTTTTTTTAAAAATAAATGTTCACATTGAAGTGAAAAGTGCTGGTTTCACGCGTCACGCAATTTCCTTTTTATTGTGATTTGAGTAGTCCCCTCAAATCTTGTGAATAGTATTCAGACCCCCTTAAGAAGACTCTAAACAAAAGCAGAAAACATTTTCAATGAAATACTGACGCCCTGATTCTTCGTATACCAACTTCAGTTGAATGTGTTTGAATACAATTTATAGTGGTACAGTATTTTAATGCCTTTTCTCCAGTGGAAATTGAGGTGAGAAAAATAAGTTGGTCGGAATCAACCCCTCAAGAAAATTGCAGAAAAGTCCAGATTATTTTCTCAAAGAAGAGCAGCCGTTTGAAACCTTAAATTACTGTTTTATCATGTCCATAATTGTGCATACAAAAATCAGTAAAAAATCTGCACGATAGACACCGACACGTCCAAGCCATTTTTATGGAAGTTGCCTTCGACGCCTCACTTGCTGTTTTATTCTTCATGTGGATTAATTAAGTATGTTAAATTAATTAATTAAGTATGTTAGTCGATCCTGGGAATCGAAGAAAGATAATGAGATGACGGTAACTTATTTTAATTACTGTAATTCTGGGTATCTAGTGATCTTGTCTTTCTATAAAGAAATACTCAGAATTAAATTCCGTTTCGGTTTCAGAAGATTGTTGTAGAAGATCGATTCATCTTTGCAAAAATGTTGACTGCTGGCGTAGTATTGCATGAATGCCTTTGCATGAGGGCTATTTTCGTAGACAGAATCCTTGTATAGAAATGGCATGAACTATTAATGAGAGTCAATTTCTATGTAAATGGATAATCTATGCCTTTTTAGGTTCAAATAAATTTCCTGAATTCATCGCGAACTTTCCCTCGCGAAATCGCCGACATCACCGCTACCAATTATTAGGATCATAAAATATTTCCGTTCCAAATTAATTTCCTGAAATAAATGCCTCGACTTCGGGTATTCAGTTTCTTTAATTTTGAAGTTCACAGCTCGAGGAGTGATTTTGTTTCACATCGGGGAATGGGGATCGGGAGAGAAGAAACGAAAGAGAATAAGTGTTTTGTGGGGACGAATATCCACATCTTGGCCATATCAAGAGTCTCCCTCAGTGGACAGTAATCAATTGAGCCATCATGGTTCAGGTCTCCCCCCTCTGGCACAAGCACGCCGGGTTCCCCACCCAGAACCCAGTTTGCGAATAAAAAGCCGGGCATCGTTAGCCTCTGGGGGAAAATCCTCGGAAACCCCTCCATTCACCGACCCCCGCAGATAACTTCGCAGCTAACTGAACGGAACGAAATGTGATCCGTTGCCAGTGTTAGCTGTGTAAGTGCGATATATGTACGACTTTCGGTTGTGATGTTGCCTGCTTTGGTTTGTGTTGGTTTTGCCCGATGACGTGACTGGAAACAAAAAAAAAGTTGCGGTTTGTTCTGAAGCATTAATCTGCATTTTCGAGATAATCAATTTTACTTATACCATTTGAATGCCCGTCCATTTTGGCAAGATCAACGGGATGAATTATTGTTCTTTATCAATTAATCGATCTGACGCCGTCGGCAAAGCCTCAAGCTTTCCTCGAGGTTTTAGTCTAAAGCGTTCTAATATCATGTAAATTAGGTAAAGGTAATGTATATATTAATGTATATAATTGAAACTGCATTTTTCCTTGAATTTAATTTTGAAAACCGAGCCCGCACAGAAACTAATGGATGAAAACCATTAGCTGGTGGAATAAAAATCGTACAATAAGGGTAGTATTTATGAAGAGGAAGATAGAGTAGTTTTTTTTTATTCAAAAATTAACCACGAATTGAATCCTCAAATGTAAATGCTAATCACGGATAATTTCCACGTTTGATCTAATACTGTACGGTGATGTTGGCATAGCTCCGTTGAAACGATCATTTCGAAAGACATTCTAAAAAGTTTAAAGGCTGTATACAGTACATGTTAGTATCGATGAATTTTCAGCGATTGTCTTCGTAGATGTCACTTAACATCTTTACTACTTAGATATAGTGTAACTCGATTTTTTCAGAAATTCCAGGGTTGCGGACAATTTTTATATACATTCTTTCCAAATTATTGTCTAAAGCAATTTCACACTCTATCAGAAATAAAATTCAGAAATAGCATCTCGATGAAATTCTTTACAGTCCTATAATTCTTGAAAAACGTTTTTCTCTGATTTTAATATTGTACATCTAAACAGTTTAAAGGAAGTTAGAACTGTCAGCAACACTGAAATCACGATCTTTATATAGTTGTTGCTTGTAGCGAGGGTTCGCGGCTTTTTATTACTGTATAATTTTTTTAGCTGCTGCAATTTAAGTATGCATCGGTATAGTGGTAAATTTAACAACGTTCTCCATAATTCATAGTTTTAAAATTTTCATTTTTACAAACATTCCAACTTTCTCACACCGTTTAATGACTATAGGAATCTCTGGTTTAGTAATGTTCAGACACGAGATTCACTTGGTGCACTAAATAATCTGTGAAGAAAGTTCATGGAAAGATGTCATGTAAGTCGCATCATGATTATTTTTAAACCGCGTGATGCGCAAAGAAGCGTTTTAAATTCGAATACAAATGTTGATCATTCCATGAATACCGGCACACATTTTTTAGACAACCTTTTTGTTTGAAACTCTCTTCTCACAAAAAAGCCCCATTTCATTTTTCGTTATGAGAGAAGGGACACGTACTAGCCACCATTAATCATGATTTCTTCGGGTCGCAATTGTGAGAAGACCGAGGTGCATTCTACTCATTCTTAACATCTAATCAGTCCTGATGAGACTCCTGACCCATTCTCGGGGATGATGGGGTGGAGCATTAATTAATGAGGCGCTAAAATACCTGCCTCTTTAAGAGGCCCAATATTTTTGTTGTTGAATTTTGGAAATCCCAGCCAGAGCTTGTGGTATTGAACATGCTGCATCTTCGAGCAAAATTATATTTTCTTTATACTTTTTTTTCGCGCCTCTTCCGTGCGCCGTCTTCCGCGGCCAGAAGCTGTTGCTTGTTCTTCCGCGGTTCCCCGCGAACCCGGGTCATTTTTCGTCTGTGGCCTGGCATCGGAACGATGGCTCATCAGGCCGGGACCGTGTCGCGACCGACGGTCACATCCCCGTTACATTGCCTTTTTCCTCTTCTCCCTCGCTCGACACATATCACACAATCCCCTTCGCCACGTCGTTGATTCCCTTTGGCGCGATTTTCATGCCGAACGAGGGGCTTCCCGGAAGCAGCTGCAAATTCGAATTCGACTCGATCTGTTCATCATTATCATTAAAATCTTCGAGGCATACATTCTGTATTATTGGGAATATCCGGAGTTGAAAGTGAATAGTCAGCGCCGGTGGAGGAAAAAATAAAGAAACATTTCTGTGAACGCATCGCATGTTCGAAGCAAGTCTGTTGCGTGTCGTGTTTCTCCGACGATGAGGCGAGTCGTTTAAAATTTTGTAATATTTTCCTCGAGAATGTGCCCATGATTTAGTCGCATATTCAGATAAACTTCCAAGTTTAAAAAAAATGTATGACGCATCTTGTGTGAGTCTGGAAACATTGCCTAAAAGGATATTCTACGCTAAATTCATGGGAAAATGATTCAAGTAGAGTGAACGGATTTTGTAAAGGATGAACTTGACTCGGCAGCTATTTAATCAATTGGTGAGAGGAAAAAATATCTACCTTCCTCTCAGAAAAATAAACCGGATCTTCTTTTATGAACACGTGATTATTTTATATTAAGACCAGGTTAATTCACTTACTGTCGAATTGACTGAATTTTGAGCACCAAAGGTTGAAGAAAAAAAAAACCTTTAAAAATCTGGGTGGATTTGAGACACTTTATACTCGTATGAATATGAATCGTGAGTGTTGTACGAGACTGCTTTACACCTGCAAAATTTCGAATAAAAATGGTCTAAAATTCGTTTAAACGAATCGTTTAATAATCCTTCTGTAGATCAACATTTGGAATCCCGATTTCTTTAAAGACTTCGGAAAACAACGTCGATTATTAAGAAAAATTAGTAGAACCGACGACGGACTCCTCTGATTCTTAATGAATACTGTAAACGCATCCAGAACTGTTCTCTATTTTCTAGGCTGATTGAATCCAGGTGCAACTTTTAATTTATGACGGCATTTCCTCGGGTATTTCAGAGTGTTATTTCCAGAGAACCGCACTACGTTGTCATGTTTTTTGTTTTGCCTTCGAGTTGAAGTACAGTAGTTCAAACGTAAATGAAATGAAACTTGATCCTTTCCAACGATTTCAATTGGAATATACAGTAGTTGTCACAGGGCTTTTTTCTTCGGATATCGCCCCGCTCGCGCATTGAGTTGTGTGGTTTTCAGGGGAGTGGGAAGTTGCTGGAAACATGAGCGCGGTTTGGCGATCAGTTTCCTGTCAATTCCGGTGTTGCTGGACCAGGGAGAAAAAAAAAACTGTTGGGGGTGGGGAGGAAAAAGAAGACCAAGAAGTGACGTGGTTCCGAGTGTGGGTCCATCAGTGTGTGCACTGATTGCCGGTCGGCGACGACACAACTGGGCCTCTCGTTTTCCGCCATTCTTCCCCTCTTTCTCCTCCTCTATTGCCTCTGTTGAATCCTCCTCCCCGAAAAAAAAATCCCTCCCCCGGGGAACCATTTTTATGGCTAAATTGATTTGAAACTGACATCACAGTGTGCGACGTTTTATTTTAATTCATTTGGAAATGGTTTTGAAGAGTGATTGGACAAGAGTGTTGATGCAGAAACCATATGGCCTTGATGCTTCAAGCAGTCATTGGTTGGAGGTGGCGAATGTTGTGATACCATATATTTTTTTCGAAATCCTTCTTTGTCGTCTTTCAATTTTATTGAATTTTTTCAACAGGCGCAACAGCGAGGCGCTTTCTTCCCATATCCAAATTTTAAAATATTTTTTTTGAATATTTTACTTATTTGAGTGCGTTCCAGATAAATTATCAGATGTTTAGGTCGGGAAGATCCTAATCCGTAGCGGCAAAAAAACCTTCGAGTGATTTTTGGATCGAGCCGTACAGTAATTATTTTTGTTTCAATGAATGAAGGCAGGAACAATAACGTTCAACCGTTTTCACCGTTATGAACTAATTAACACACCGTATATTGTTAATCATGGGAACAAGGTGAGAGCTAATCGAGGTTCATTACTAGAGGTATGAAGGGGGAAATTTTCCGTCGCCTTTTGTGCTTCGTTTCAGTTCTCTGCCAACCCATCCGGTGAGGTCAAAAAGGTGTGACCTTCTGATGAATTTATGTAAGGCGTTCATCATTGCTTGAGTAATGATTACAGAAAAATGTGGGGGAAAACTCATTGCGACCGACTTCCGCCATTTCGCCTCGTTTTTTTTTCTGGTATATTTCTTTCCGCTTTTTTTTTTGGACAGTCTTCTGACGATGATAGATTGACACGCCTTTTGTTTTGAACAAAATCGATTCGAAGTGGTGTTTTGTCTCTTTTTCTTGTTTTTTTTGTCTAACTTGCATGAGTGTGAAGAGAAAATAAGATGGCGGCGTGTGATGCGAACTTTTTCCCGTGCTCACACCTGCGCCCACCCAGGTGAAATCATTAAATCACTCCGACGTCGCAAATATCTTTAATCTCTGGGATTCAACTGGTAAATTCATTCCGGGAATATAGAATTTCCTCCCCCATTCGTGTCAGTGTCTTGATCCCACTTTAAACACCGGGAAGTGCAATTACCGCAAGCTGTTATTGGATCTCGTTTTCACGATTGCCTGTGCGCAAAGAAACAGATCACGATTCTTCAATAAAATACAGAAAATGGTGATCGAAGAAAATATTTTCGAATATTTATTCGATTCTTCGTTGTTTAATTTAGGAAATTCTTTTTTTTTGTGGATAGGTATGATGTGTTACAGTCGTTGATCGACTGATGAGAATCTTACGTGTCAAATGTCTTAAGAATCCTCGCAGGTTTAATTTCTTGAGGGTTTTTTTGTGGACGAGATCTCAACTGTACAGTACAGCATTTTATTTTACTGAATTCTGTTTGATAATGCCACTGAATAAGTTTGTAGGGTACTTCAATTGCTATCGAACGCACCTAATCGAACATTAATTCTCGTCGATCAATACATTTTTCTTCCGCGCCCATCACTTCTAAATATCTGATGATCTTCTGCCACATTCACATTTATCGATTCATCCACCGTTCCTCACATTGCTTCCCAATAATTTTGAGTTCTATTGGACATTAATTTCCTACCAAGCTATGCTTCCGATCCTCAAAAAATGGTCAGAGTAAACGTTGAAATTGTATTTTATAAACATGTTGCTCATCTTGTTTCAAAAACGCTTCACCGATAATATTTCCGCGTCGTTCATTTTTCTAGGGAACGGGTAAAATAACTCGTCTGATTTCGAGGGAAAATTGAAAGACCAATGTTCTATAGAGTTTATTGAAAACCTTTTCAAATTGCAGGGTTTTAAAGATTTAAACAAAAATTCTGGACAACAAAATTTACCTTTTATCCCTCAGCGTTAGACGCATATATTTTCAAAAAGTTGCATCACAAAATCAAGGTTTCTTACTTTGTATAAAGTTTTATGCATGCTCAGGAGGACGTAATGACCATCTTATAATATTTTCTGAACTAGATAAAATTACCGATTTGGAGGAAATTTTCAGCGTTATTAATCGCGAATATAATTTTCTAATTGTGTGTTCGAATCTGTCGTACCTTATTATTAACTCGAATGCCACATAGAATTGAATCCGAGAGTCGTTCAAGAAAGGAAAGGGGGCTTTGATTCCAAGACATCACAGAGCTCTCCCGGCAGACGGGACCAGAAGATCCCTTCCCATCTCCTTCGTTTCTTTCGATGGTCTGGTACGAACGGGGTGGCTGGGTTGCTGGTTCATGACTTTCGTCAGCTGACATCGTTCTGTTACTCGCGAGGAGGAACACGTGTTTGCCCGTGTCGTATCTCGGCGGAAAATCTCAGCCGATGCCGCTTTGCTTATTTATTCTAAATGCCTTTGTAAACATGGTGGGGTATCATCTATAATACCTGCTGCTGAAGAGTTTAAAAAAAATCGTCTTTTCCTAATGTAACGGATATTTTATCATGGAAATTGTGGCGCATTATTCATCGGATTGCGAGGGTAGAATGGAAAAAGGTAGCTTGTCATCGGCGGGATAACTCTGAATTTTTCTTTCTTTGCCCTGAAGCGAAACATTCTGGAATCGCCGAGATAAATGAGCAAGTTTATTTATATTTTTTATTTTGTTTTCTGGCTGGATTCAGCCAGTTTTCCCCGCTTTTACCGATGAGTGAATTATGGCTCAAGGATAAATTCCGGACAACAACTTTCTCTGGTCGGAATAAAAGCAGGAAACTGTCGCTGCACCGAAATGGGGAAAATTGGAGGGTTTGACCAGCTGCTGTAGTAAACTGCGAGAGACAGCTTCTGGGAAGGGAAGGAAAAAAAAACTAAAAATAATTTTATTCTCCGTATATTTTTCTCTATGTATATTTTATTTTTTTTAACAAACGGGAGGTAAAGAGGAAATGCGAGGCTGATGGAATGTTTTACGCACATACGTTGGCCCACCAATATTCATCACGCCGCAAAAGAGGTCGGACTGTAAATCAAACCCAGGGCAGACGCGAGATAGCAGACGAAAACCCCTCCCCTCCCCCCCCCCTACTCATGAAAATAACTGCATTATGCAATCCGTGACGAGTTGTGAACTAAGGCATTCTCTTACCCTTAATTTCTGTTTTCCACCAAGCATGAAGGAATCTGAAGCATCAAACATCGCTTCCTTTTCCGTGTCTGTCATCGCGGTGTCTCATAAAAAATTCATTTGAAAGCATATTAATTTTTTTTTAATTCCGTCTTCGTCGGAAACTAGTTCAGAATTTTTTCCTTATTGAGTTATCTACTGTATTACCGTAGCTTGATTGGCGGAAACTGTCTAAAGGTATATACTTGGACGTTTTCAAAGTAAACAGCCTTTTCGGAATGGGACGATTGCAAAATGACCTGGAAAAGAAGCAACTCTCGAGGATAACGATTCCCGAAGAATAACAAAGTTTCGTATAATTTTCTGCCATCACACAATAATTCAATTACACATACGACAAATGCAGAAACGACTTTTCAACAGCACGTACTGAAATCTTATGATAGTTCTGGACCAAAAAAAAAAGAACGCAATTTCAGAAGAGCACTGGTGTAAAACAATTTTCGAGACATCAGACAAAAGACTAAAGACGCTTCATTCCAGATTCTATCAGGCAATGTCGTTGTCATATTGGCAAAGTTTAACGCCTTTCCAAAAATAAACTAGGTCCAAATCCTTCGTGTGAACAAGAACAATATCAAGCGCGAAAACAAGGTTCTTGAAAATTTCCAAAATATTCAAACACTATATAGATCACAAGTAGTGCATTTCTGTGTTCCAGTGTCGGCAAGCGATGCAGTTTTTAGTGGTTAATTTTTGTTTCACTTGTAACCGTTGCTGAATAAGAAAAAATGAACAACGCTGAATAATTTCTTTCTCCGCCACCGCCAATCAGAAGTAGTCAATTTTTGTGTTGTACTGTATTTTGCGCTGCGTCAAGATGTGCATACATTACGTTTTCAAGTTCGTCGCTTTTCTTCCAGCTATTAAGGACCCCGTACACAGAAGAAAATATCGCGCAAGTATTCGTATGCTGTCGGTGATTTTGATGCGCGTGGCAACCTTTAATTTGCATTCCCTTTCCGCGGGTACAGTTTGGATTATTTAAATTATTCTTGATTCGATCACGAGATCACGATGCTATACAGTATACGTAGTACAGTTCAGTATTCCGTGGAAAACGAGCCGAGAGCTGAAAGATGGTAGATGACCGTAAATTTCTCCGCTCCCTCCGCGATTATTCAAATCAAGTTGTTGACGGGGGTGCGGGACGGGAGCTTCCGGTTTCTCCTTTCAACATCCGCGTATTACAAGGAGCGTGTTTCCGACGACGTCGTCGATGTCGATGTCGTCGACGTCGACGCTGACAGCGACGTCGTTCCTGCCTACAACGAAGCCCCCCCCCCCCTACCCCACTCCTCTCTTCTTCATACGATCGTCGCAAATGCGATGAAAACTTTTGTCGCATGCAAAAGGAGACGAATGGGGAGAAACGCAGATTTCCACACGGGTGCCACCATGTGTTCCTGTTCCGCCATTATGCATAATTTTCCGATGCGTGCCTCTTGGCTACTTTGCCCCGCTATTATTTTGGATTTTCTCTTGAAGAGGTTCTATAGGAATATTTATATTTCTATTTCTAATGTATGCGAACGGAATAGCGAAGCGAGGTAGCTCAAAATTGTGGGGGGAAAACGATCGTCTTGCGTGACTCAATCACTCAAGTTAAGTACAGTACTGTACAGTAATTTTATTCGAATGTGTCCTAATCCCAGAAGTGCCGAGTCACATCCTGAAAGCACAGAGTTGGTGATTTTTGGAGATTTCTACAAAATTCTTCATCAATCATTCTGCACACAACTTTTTCTTGAAAAGCACCACTCGCGCACGAACATTGCTAAAAGATCAGAATTGCTTCAAGTGTGAAAACAGAGTTGGTGATTTTTGGAGATTTCTACAAAATTCTTCATCAATCATTCTGCACACAACTTTTTCTTGAAAAGCACCACTCGCGCACGAACATTGCTAAAAGATCAGAATTGCTTCAAGTGTGAATTTCGATTAGGCTTAAAAAGTTTTTTTAAGTTATCGATGTCAGCTCAATTGTGTGCAGGTCCTTTCGAGTAATACTGAATATATTATAGTAGCTCTTGGAAAGCCGCTTTCTCATTTTTTCAAAACAAAAAAGCAAAAACGTCTTGTCGACGAATTTTCCTCCTTGTCTCTTGTCGACCGGAGGCGATTTGCAGACTTTTTCAGGCTTCAGAAATACTGAAGTTTCTTTTAATTCAAATTATAATTGCAGTTTGAAAATTCACTTTTCTGCTCTGAGAAACTTTTAAATGCTCAAACCTTTTTAAATATTTGTAATGATTTTCTTTGAAATTGCTGTTCTGAGCATCTTATGGATGGAAGTGTCGTCATCAGATATTCTCAGGATTATGGCTGCTCTTCGTTCGAAACATTTTTTTAAATGTTTGCTTTATTTGAATTTTAAACCGTTACGTTTAAAGTTTTCGGCAAAAAAAATTTCAGGCCAGTATATCAGGCAGACGACCCAAATTTTGAATCCAAAAATTAAAAGTTTATTATAAGACTACTGTAAAAGAGATGAGCTTCGTATGGCCGGTTCTATGCACTGAACCCAGTGCATTCATTAGCCCGAAAAGTTTTTCAACGCAGTTTTTGCTGAATCTTCAGAGAGAAATACGACCCTTTGTTCAAAGCTACATCAGAAAGTCATCGGAACTCAAATCAGACCTAATTCGCGTCAGCAGTCATCCTCGTTCGTCTATGTCCCTCCATATAAATAACAAATTGTTTCAGGAAGTGAGTAAATGCCTCAACAAGAGGGCGAACCCATTAAAACTTCCCTAAAAGTCGTACAAGTGGGTTTTGAATGGGGCCTCGTGTACGTAGCCCCACAATAGATTTACCGGCAACTTGGAGCGATGATGGAAAGACATTCGAGAAATCCCTCTGGTAACGGTGCGGCTTCCGCCATTGGGAGAGAGAAAGAATGGTCGCCATGCCACCCCCCATAACCACGGGGGTTGCACTCGGGAGCCATGGGGGTTGCATACTTATTTTCTCTGGGGATCCGACCTCGTGGTGGAAGGGAGCAATTCGATACGTCAACCTAAAAATCTGATGGGGGGCTTCCCCTGTAATCGCGTACTATATATATATTTTTGTTCTTGGAAAAAAAAGGATGACATTCTTTTGACCTCAAATGGACGAAACAAGGTTAAAGTCTTTTTTTTAATTTGACCTTCGAGATCCGAAAAATGTTTACTATTTTGTAAAACAGATAATTTCTCTCGCATTAGGTGGGAATTTTGCTTGCATTGAAGATTCGTGATAGCAAGTTTTATTTATGATTTATGCGTCGAATTGAAGAAATAATTTCTTCAAGAAAAGCTTAGGAAATAGTTTATTTGAGCAAAATATCCAGGCAATTTTGCACACTATTTATGGTGGTCCCTACCATCGAGAAACAGATCTGAGCCACACAAACAAAGTGTCAAATTCACTTAAATACATGTACACAGTTTCTTGGGGATTTTTAGTTTCGAAAATACGGCGATTTCTCTTTCTCGTCCTGCTTAATGTAAGAATAATAATAATGAAGGGTTGATTTTTCTGCAAATATTCTATCTGAAAAACCGGTTTTCAACGCAATACGCGCTACATTTATTTAAAATGAAAATTTATCATTTTGTGTTGCTCGTGGGATCGGGCCTCAGTTTGTCATTAAACTAATCTCTTCTTCTTCTCTGGGTGCTGAATAAAGTGACTCAACTTTTGGAAGAGCCCAGGGGTTTGTTGTAGGGGTTGCTAAATGAACAATCGCATTTGATTGTCCGTATCCCCGGAGTTTCCGCTTTCGTCCCTCCTCTCGCCTTAACGAACGTGATGCCGTTGTTCCGGTTATCTTACATGCCATAATTCCCGAGATATCAGGATTTCTGCTGCTTTTTTTCATCGCCTTCCTTGTATTCGTTGACAATCATGACGACAAACGGCGACATTTCTGAAACTTATCTTCTTACGCTAATCTGAGCGGTGAAATGTTTGAAGAGCGGGAGAACATCGACGTCAAATTTTCGCGATGTTTCTACTTATGCTATGCATCGACTTTTTTTTAGAGCTTCGTAGAACGAAAAAAAAGTTTGAGAATTTTTGTGTTTTGAAAGAACTAAATGGAATTCATGTCTTCTTTAAATATCTGAAAAAGGTGAAACGTTCGAAGTTCGCATTCCGGAATTACCATTGATTTTTATCATCAAAATCTAAAATATTCCTTATACATCACGGCTTATAATTTTCAATAAACCGTTCATATTTTTTTTAACTTGTCGGCAAATGGAAACATTTTTCATTCAAGTTCTAATTTTCAGTAGAAATTCGAGATGCGAACGTTCAAAATTCACGAAAATTATTGATCAACATTACACGAGAATTTCAAACAATATCGCATTTTTTACTGTTTCTAGCACGGAAAGAATTTGCAGGTATTCTCACGATTGTATAAGGTGAGATTTTAATTTGAAATAACCGTGGGAAATCTGAGAAAAGGGGCTTTTATTTCCAGAATAAATTCTAACACGCATTCAACAACAAATGTTTACCGTAATTACAGGAATGAGTCCTTAGAAAAAATGCCGTTTTGATCCGAATGCTAAAATAAATAAATTAGCTTTGTGCAACCCATATTTTATAAACTGTGATCTGCGAGGGGTCAGGATAATTGCTGACTGCGAAGTACGCAGAAGAGATGTTCCGCAGTCTGAATAAGTCTTGAACCTCCGCATGACCATTTTTCCGACGCGAAGTTTGCATCGGACAATTTGCAGTTCGTGTGATATCCAATCTATTTTTGCATGATCCTCAATTCGCAGTTGATCCTGGAATTTCGTCTGCGCATGTGCGGCTTTTGGGGCATCGCGGAAAGAGGCTTCGGAGCAAAAATGGTGGACGGCGACTCGACGCGGGTCTTCTTTCTGGATTGACCTCGTCCGCAGGCACGGACTCCCGCAACCCCCGCGGAAGCCATTGTTTTTTTTTTTTTCCTGGAACCGCAACGAATTTTCGGCGCGGGTGAGGCGAGGGGAAAGCACACTGTACAAAACGAAACATCTTCAAAACTGTTGTGCAAGAAGTGATTCGATCAGTGTTTGTCGCCGATTTGTCTGTGTGGGGGCCGCCTCAGTCGCCCCCGCCTGCGAAACGTCGGCAAAATTCAGCCCCAATTCGTGTCTCCACTCGCCGACTGCAATTCCGCAGCCGGGGCCCATCAACAAATGGCCATGAGCTCGTATTTCGGGAACAGCTACCTTCCGGACCTCAGGTCCACGGGTACTGACCAGTACGTGAACCAGGCCCTGGGCCAACAAGCCGCCGATTGCCAACTCGCTGGCTACGGCGGCAGTCAACAGGCGCAGGCCTATTCTCGGTACTCGCCGTTCGACCGCCTCGGCATCAACAACAACAACCTCGCCTACTATGGGAACCATAATTCCGGCGCCGGTATGGGCACGGACGCCCAAAATTGCCGTGTTACCCCACCACCCCTCCAGGTACGTCGGAAGTTTCCGATTTACTCTTCAGTTCAATGTTCAAAACGAGGCTTTTCAACCCGAGGGTCAACGAGCACTACTTCACGAATAAAAATAAAATAAAATGTGTGGAGTTTAAATTGAAGACTGTATTTCCTCGAATTGTTATGCGCCTTATTCGCTCGTTAACGTAATTCAAATCTCATAAATTCATTTGTGCCTCAAGAAGGCAACGCAACTTTCTAAACGAATGCGATGCGGTGCGAATTTTTAAAACATGAAATTTCTTCTGAATCCAAGGAGTTTGCTCATTTTACTCAAGCTTTATCTAATAATATGGATCCGGGTTCCAGCCCTTTTTGCACTTGAACTAGACACGATGGTGAGGATTTCAGACTTGATTTTGATTCAAAAGATGCTGTTGAGCAGAAGCAATACTACCCCACAAATTCAAGACCGCATATTTAATAGCTTTTTTTCAGGAAAACTAGTTATGCATTCGAGTAATTACAGTAAGTAAAAGAATGTCGCCCTCGGGCTGATGGGATGATAACCCAAGCGAATAAATAATTTTGTTGTAACCGCAGTATACGCATTTGAACTGACTAAGTAGCATGAAAGAAAGGCTTTGAACTACGAATTTTCATAAACTTCATAAAAAGGCAGTGCTCATAGCTCGGTTTATTCCTAATTGTTGAAGCACTAAAAAGAGATTGCTACTCTACTTGTGAACCGTCGCACTTCTTTTTAAGTTGCAGTTTGCTACAAATGTCCATTCATTTTATATGTATTACTCTTTACTAATTGAGGTTGTATTTGATGCATCGCTTTACAGTATAATATCCTCGATTCAGGTTGAAGCCGTGTCTTTTTCTGTACCCCGAAAGGTCACAAGCAAGCCAGAAATAAAATATGATAAGCCGTGATCTAAAGCGTTCTTTCATTCGCAGCACTCTCATTTTGTATTCACCTGTCTCGATAAAATTGCTGAGAGATAATTTCTGCAAAATGGACGGCAGCCTTGTGAAAATACTGCATTAGAGAATTTGTAATGATTGAAAAAGCAGCTCCAGTAATCTTTGGTGCATCGTATTGCAGCTTTTTACATGTTTAATTAATCACGCCACAATCTATTTATTCTATTCCAATCATCAAAATATATTGTTCTCATGAATTTCTTAATTTTACTGCCAAAAAATTTACTTCGGCTTTGCTTCCGTAGAAACTAAGAAAATTGATTTTAGAACCTTGCTTTTTTTCTTCTTCGCTGCATATCCTTCAATTTTCAACTTTCCTACGTCATGAAGTTTTAATCGGTGTTTGATTTGATTGAAAAAGCGCTTCTATTCTGAAGATAAATCGAAGAACAAATTAGAATCTTTGAGATTAAACCAGAGGCCGTGTTTCATGTGGCTGAATGAATTAAAAACCTGCTCGTATGCGAGTTTCTTGAAACCAAACTAAATTCTTGTTTTGATGTAAGCTTGAACCAGTTCAAATAGTATTTAGTGATGAGAATTACCATGACGCTATACATGTATTATACTGTACTAGGAAGTAGTGTACAGTACTGTACTTGAAAAAAAAAAAATGCGATGCTTTTCGTCTTCAATCTTCGGATCGCTTCTTTTTCTTGCTTTTTGGTGCATGGTTTTTAGAATATTAATGCAAGCTTGTTTTTTTTCTGATTGAATCAATCAACCCCAGGGTATCGTGACCCAACACCACAGCGGAATGAATGCAGCGCAGCACCAGTACGCGAGCTGCAAACTGCAACAGATGAGCCCGAACGGCGCCGATCCGAGTTTAAGGCTGGGTGGCGGCGGTGGCGGCGGCGCTGCCGGCGTTGTCGCCGGCGCCAACCACTGTGGACCCATGGGGGACCACGGACAGGTCCACCAGACCGTCGGCATGACCACAGCCCACCACCAGCTCTACTCGCACCACTCCCCGCCTCAGCACCATCAGGCTCAGCAGCCGCCACCGGGGCTAACTTCTCCCTTGTACCCCTGGATGCGAAGCCAGTTCGGTAAGACTTCCTTTTTCATGACAAATGCCATATTCAGCAATGCCCAAGGAAAACCTATGCAGTATTACGAGCCAAACAAATGTCTTTTACCTATACCCAGCAAGGTTCCCTCAAATAGATAATATGATGAGTATGAAATGCCCATGCAGGCATATGCGTTAATTTACCTTGAAAGCATTCCTGCTTCACATAAAAAAATTAGCGTAGGTTTTTGATGCTCATCAGCATATTTTTTTCTTGCAAAAAATAAATAGATTCCTTAGGGCAATCTAGAAAATTCGAGTATTGAAAATTGAATCATGAAATCACGAGGGAAGTAATACTTTGAAAGCAAACCTGATTCACGGAAGAAAATTGGCGTAGGTTTTTGAAGCTGATCAGAATTTTTTTTTCTTGCATAAAATAAATAGGTTCCTTTGGGCAATCTAGAAAATTCGAGTATTCAAATCGAATCATGAAATCATGAGGGAAGCAATACCTTGAAAGCGAACCTGCTTCACGGAAGAAAATTGGCTTAGGTTTTTGAAGCTCATCAGCATTTTTTTTTCTCGCAAAAAATAAATAGTTTCCTTCGGGCAATCCAGAAAATTCGAGTATTGAAAATTAAATCATGGAATCATGGGGGAAGCAATACCTTGAAAGCAAACCTGCTTCATGGAAGAAAATTGGCGTAGGTTTTTGAAGCTGATCGGCATCCTTTTTCTTGCCAAAAAATAAATAGGTTCCTTCGGGCAATCTAGAAAATTCGAGTATTCAAATCGAATCATGAAATCATGGGGGAATATGTGCATAGAAGGGCGATTCTAAATTGATGTTCAGTGCGTTGCGGGCATTTTAAATTCAAGAGGTTTTTCCTGGAAGAATAAATTCCAGTGTTTTAATTAGTACTTATTTCAAACCACATTTACTGAGAAGTCGATAATTAAACTGAGTTAATCACGTAGGACTTTGAAGGCTGCGGATTCCAAAACGAATGACGCATTATGAATTTTCTGAAAGGTTGTCTAACATGCGTGATTTGAAAACGCTCTACATTTTTAAAACGCGCAATCTTTGATTACACACCCCAATTCTCTAAATTTACAAAAACTCAGAAAATACGTTGTCGCGCTTTGTTCGTATTCGAAGCACTCGTTAGAAATCGTTGCTGAATTGTATTGGTTGTATCAGAGTTTTAAAATTGCGAATTCCAAAATATTAAACAAAAATATTCAACGAAAATTCCAGAGCACTTTTGATTTGGACATATTTTACATGTTAACTTCACGCACTCCTTGATAAAATTCATGGTCCCTCATATGAACTCAATACACACACAAAAAAAGATACTGTATTACAATTCCGGGATTTGGTTCGTATTTAAAAAGCACATTGTCCAGAAAAAAAGTTCGTGAATTGAGTTATTTTTTTATGAGTTTGAAGGTTTTGAGTTTCGAAATTTTGAAACAAACATTTCCTCCGAACTTTCAAAGCATGAATTCTATGATTACCCCCTTTGAGTCGCGCAATCTTCGATTCAATTCATGATTTCCCAATCTTAACTCGATTCATTGAAAATTAATTTTTTCAAGTTATTGCCACTCAATGCAAAAATAAGTACATTCCGCGCCGTCATATTTGAATCATAACAGAGTTATACAGCGTAAAACTGAAGCAAAAAAAAAGTACTTCAAATGCATGCGTGCCTCGAAGACGCTGTGCACAATCCAGTTGCTCTCTCTCTCGATTCAACTCATGATTACCCATCAGAACTTGATTACGCCAAAATTTTAATCTCTCAAGTTAATGACCCTGTCTTCCTACCAAAAAAAAAATCATCCTTCAAGTTATTGCCCCCTTTCTACGACGAGTCGTGGATGTTCCACCTGAATGGGGTTCTTGTGTCGTCATCCGAATCAGAAAATTAAGACGTGAGACAACGTATCACGGCTTCGGGCGGTGATTCACAACCGAAAATGCCACCCGGCGTGACGATTATCGGATCCGTTCGTCGCAGATCATCCTGTAAGCGCCTTTTCCGCAGAAAAGAAGCTGCTCTGTTGCGTGTCTCTGCTTCTTCTTCGTCTTTTATGAATGACCGTCTGTCACGGAAGCGTCCAACACACGGCGTATGACAGCGGTTTTGAACAACGACAGGAAAACTAAAAAATAGAGAACATTTTAACACCCATGCACGCTTCGGAGACGGACTGTGTGCAAAAATAAAATAAAAATAAAAGCACCTGGTTGCTTTTCGAGGAAAGATTCACGATCCGAAAATTTCGCTGCGTTGATCATGCGACACACATGCTACGATTCGAGGTTTTTTTTTTTTTTTTTTGCGTTCTTGGACAAATTTTTTACTCAATCATTTTATGCTTCGCGTTCCGTCGTAAATCTTACAGGCGTTCAGCTTAACTCTCATTACGTGTTGCTCCGACATTTTCTTCTGCTCTGTTCCGGGTTTCTTTTCCTGAGACCAACCATTCATCTGCAGTTCCGGTCGCCCGGGTTCCAGGTGTACGTGATGAGACAAACGCCTCCTATTTTTATTTTTAAAAGTCGTAGCGACGCCGAAAAAAAATAGTGAGTGTGAGATTCGCTCTTTCACTTGTTAAATAAATAAATAAAATGGGGGGACACAAAGAAGAAGGTTTTTCGTCATCTATGTTTACTTTTCTAGTGCGACAGCAGGACAACGCGGTCTCTCGACAAGGATTGTTGTTTTTTCCTCTGGCATGCATTCTCCCCTTTCGAAAGTCATAAATTTATCAAGCGAGATCTTCTTTTCCCCCCGCCCCCGAACGCACATGTGTGTTATTTCGCAGGGGAAACCCGAGGGTTCTGTGCGGATGCTGGATTTTTTTTTTTCATGTAGTTTCTATTTTGCTGGTGGGGTTTCTGAAGCCCAAACCGTTGGGTTGCTGGTATATCTTTGTGCACATGCGTCACTTTCTCGCTGTGTTATCCGGAACTCGAGCGGAATAAGATGAATGTCGGCGCTGATCTTGAAAGCCAAAAGGGGGCCGTAACCCTTAAAAACCACCCTATCTTTAAGCTCTCGACTCCTAGCTCTTAGCCTTACGTTGAATGCAGTAGCCTCAAGATTAATAAAATGTCGCAGCTCTATTAAGAAAAGCCACTCTTGGCAAAGATGGTTCAGGGTCACTGGTGCAGGTACGAGCAGATATTTAATTGCGTAATAATCCCGCAATTGCAATAGCAAATGATCGCTCCCGTTTTTGTTTCTCGCTATCGGAAATCAAAATTTTTCATTTACGCGAGTTCTGCTGAAGGGCATCATATACTTCTGACCTTTTTAAATGAACGCGATGACTCAACTTCTGAATTTGATAAAACTTCGCAAAATAGGATGTTCTAATTGTAATTCGCTATTAAATATGCTTTATACTGTAACGGTTTAATATCCTTACAGTTTAAATGTTGAATTAAAGTTCTTCGAAAGTTGATCATCCAAAATTTTCAATTTACATTTGAGTTAGCTGGGGTTTTTCAGCAATACATACTATTGGCATTACAATTTTTTTTAATTAATGTCGCCCGAAGCATTACCAAAATGACAAATTCAGAATTTCAGGAACAATCGCCGATACTTCTTCGATTAAAATTCCGATTTCATTGGCCACGAAATCCAGATGTAATGGGCATTGTTATAAATTATAGTATAAAAGCCCAGTTTCTGTTTTTTAAATCAAAACTAAAATTCAATTAACCTTGTCCCGTTTTTTGCACCCGATGGTGTCCTTGGATGTCAATTACATGGAATTATCAGGATTCGAACTATTGTAAAGTATTGATATCTGATATTTATGTATTTCGAGGGCAATCGAAAATGAAATCATGTTTTCATTATCTCTGAGAATCAAAAACATCGAATTATTACAGACTTTACTTCAGCAGTAAAATGCAGGCTTTGTCAATATGAAAAAGCACGAACGGTCTTCAACCCGAATTATAAAAGCCGCTTCGTAAACTTTGCTCCAAATTTCAGCATGAACTATACTGAATTTTCGCTCGCATTTTTCAGGATACAATCCTACGGAAGTGTTGCCTAAGTCATCGCCCATATAAGAAACCAACAGCCCACCGGAAGCCTAATATTGAGTTTCGAAGCTTGAAAGTAAGTGTTCGATCGGAACACGAAAGCTGTTATACTACTGGGAATAATTCTCATTCGTTTATTCCTTCTCGATTAGACATGGCGGCACCCCGCGAATTCGGCGTGTCGCTATTGCTGCACGAGAGAACGGGTTTCATTCGCTACTGCTTCAGCTGTTCTTTTTTCGTTTCTTTTCTTTAAATTTTAATTCCACGATGACGTTTCGCTTTCTTCCTTTGTGTATTCGAATTTCTTTCTTCTGCTGGGAAATGTTACTGGGTGAAGTGAGCGCGGAGGAAGACGAGCGACAGCGTGGCGGCGTTTTCCAATTTTCTCCCCGCCGGGGGCCCTCGACAGCGCGTCATGCGAGTGCCGGAGAGGGTTGAGTTATTTACGACGTGGCGTGCGGAGGAACAAGGGGAAAACCTCGGCAGACGCATAGGAGTGTAATCCTGATACTGCTCGTCACCGCACTTCTCGCTCGCCTTTCCCTCCCGGAATTCTCGATACTAGTTGCCAAGTCGGAATTCCGATCCCGAAAAAAAAATCGATCGAGAGAGAGAGAGATAGTAGGAATTCCGATCCAAAAAAAAAAAAGCAATCGAGAGAGATGGAGGAGATGATTGCATTGAGACGGTAATTGCTTCATTTGAGAGACAATCTTGGAATAACCCGACCTTGTGGGGGTTCATATTGGGAGTGTCACCGCTTGGTCGAGTTCGTGACTCAACCGTATTCGTGAGTTCGTGACTGCGTGAAAATAAAAGAGATATTTAAAATGCAAATTTAAAACAAACCCAATTTTCCACCTTTTCCAAGAATCTCTGGTAGGTTAAAAGTGTCACTGCTCAAGTATTGAAATGAATTGAACAGAAAGCTTTATTTTCCGCTTTTCAGGGTTCACAAGGTCCAAGAAATGTCCCCAAATCCAAACCCCCTCCCCACCCACATTCATCCAAACACATTCTTCAAATCAGAATGGAAAACAGAGAAACAAGCTGTATATGGATATTGAAAGAAAAGAAAATACATCCTAAAAAGTTCCACCGCACAACTGGTGCAAATACATTACACTTTCTTCCCTTCCCTGATAACAAAAACAAAATATCAATAATAAGAATTGCAGCATAAAGCAATTACGACAGCAAACCCAAATTAAAGCACAAGGTTTTCTGCCTGCTCCCAGATAAGGTTTAGTTGATTAAACAATTTGGAGAGAATCTTTGAAGAGAAATTGAATAAGGTTAACAGAGTATCTTATTGGTCCTCTAAGATTTTGGAAAGAGTAACGCAGAGAAAATAGGAAGATAAATTAATTATACACGTAAAAAGCCACTGAAACTCCAGAATGTCAAAAGAATCTCAGGTTCGTGGAGAGTGTCGTTGTCCCTTGACTAATAAAACAAAAGGATTTAAATACGAAGCCATTCAAAAATCTTTCACGAATTTTGAGTAGGTCTTCAGAGTGTAACTCCCTCACTGACGAAAATAATATCAATAAATTGAGAGCTCGTGTATAGAGCTACCAAGATTCCTGGACTTCTCAATAATCTTGGGTATGTGAAGAGTGTCACAGTCCAAGTGAAGAATAAAATATGAAGAATAAAAAAAGCGCGGATATTAAGGCACGCAGATTCAGAAACTTCATAATACAGTACAATAATCTCACCTGCTGATTAAAGAAGAAAATACTGTATCTTGAAATTTCTCAGTTGATTTACGATCGTTTTCGCGTATCTTATTGATAAATACAGGCCAGTTCATGTGTCATTGAATGAGGACGATCCACTCAATTCAGACTTACAGAAGACTAACTTATTTTAGGTATATATCTCAGAGTTTTCCGTGTGAGAGATTTTGGCAGGCGTGAGGCGTATGAAATGCAGGCATCACACCTTTTTTTGGTATGGAATTTGTGTGGCATCATGAAGTTTTTGCCAACTTTGCAAGGTTCACCAAGGGGAACGTTTTCAGTACAGTATTTTTAGGCAGAGACAGAGATTTATTTGCTGCCTGAACTTTTTTGCAACCCGCACATTTACTTTGTAAAAATCAGCTAAAAAAAAAGATGCTTGTGAAACATTTGACGGTGTCTCATATTTGGGATTGAATGCAGATTTGCTTTTGATCTATTGTATGATAGAAAAGGTGTCTTAAGTCAATTGAAAGAATACCTACAAGTTGTAGGATATGCATAGCATTCAGCATGATTCAAGGACATCTGAATGCTATGCACTGGAAGTACTTCAAAAATTTAGGCTGGTATTCAAATGCATATTCAAAATCGATGAACTCGTCTGATTTTGAAGAATATTTACATGAGTTGAATAGTAAAAATACTGTACAACTTCAAGTAATAAACGTCGCATACATATTTATTCTCTTCCTAGTGGTCCTATCCACATAAGTTGCTTCCGTTTTTTCCGTTATTTGCCTTGAAAATTTCTTGACAATTTAATTTGCGGTCAAGCGGGATTGAGAACTATCTTGCGCCATTTCTGAACTTCGTATTTCTGTAGAAAAAAAAAACTTCGTCCAAATAATATTTTCGCCCGTGGTTATATTTGTCGTGCTTTTCATTTTATTTTTTTCTACCCTCCAGGTAGTGCTATCAAAAAGTTTCTCGTACAGTATTTTCAGTAGAACCTCACTTCAAGGTTTTTTTTAAAATTAAAGTCGAATTGATCATTCTAAAGTTTCAAGTCAGTCAGACACAATAACAATACAATTATACGTAAACATTCCATGCGATCAGCGTTGTTTTGCTAGAGGAACTTTGAATTTATTTGAGTTCCTTGCTGAAGTTTAGTTTGTTTTGTCGTTCCAACGTATGATAATCGGATGATATTTCTCTCGCCAAGCAAACGTAATTTGTTTTTAATTCTAGTACAGTACAAGTATACTTGTTCTGTATTCACTCAAGTACTCCTAAATTTGCTCACTCCTCGCCTAAATTTTCACAATAAAAGTTGTACGTCGAACACATATCCACATTTCAGTGGTTTCTGATGATAATTTTCTGTTTTATATCTGAGGTGCCCGTGTTACACGAAGAAATCTTTGAATTTTCGCCGTTCTCTTTTGAACTGCGTTTAATTTTCCTCTGAAATTTGGATCCCCGTGGAAAAAAAAATTTTGCCATTGAAAAAAAAAACCGTGGCATAACCTCAAAAATATGTCATGGCAGGAATTCCATTCGAAATCATGCTCCTGATCAGCGAAATCCTATGATGTCGCCATTTTCAGATTGAATCTCTGCGTGGTTCTGTATTGTTCCTGATGTTTACCACGTTACATCTTTGGTTACTTTTCGCTTCTCTAGAAATAAAATTGCTCTCTTTTTCGTAAGCTATTGACTGCAAAACGAATCGTGTTTTTTGAAAGATGCGCAAACGTATCCTGTGCTCGTGGCTGCTGAAAACAGTTACTAATTGAATTTCGCTTACGCGGCGAGCAAAATTAGAATGTTGGCAACCCTGTGTTATCCCCGCATCGTTCCAACTCTTCATTCCACATTATCTTCATCCATTGCTGCAGCTGAGCTTCGGGATGTAGGAGGCAAAGAAACTCAGAAATTGAAGATAAATGTATGGTTGAACGGGAGAAGGAAA
>CAJPEX010003541.1:0-12354 GCA_905338405.1 Notodromas monacha
GACTGATGAGGTTTGGAATTGCTAGGGGTTGAACATGAAAAGGGTATGAACTGTAGGGATGGATAGCTTTATATATTTGGAAGTGATGAGGCTTGGAGCTGCAAGGGGTTGAACATGAATAGGTTTTCCGCTGGAGAAGATGGGAGATGTAGAGGCATTGAGCTAACTGGGCATGGAGCTGCAATGGGTTTGACTTGTATAGATTTTGAACTGAAGGGATTGGTAGCTTTAAATTTTTTGTAATTGAAGAGGTTTAAAGCTGCAAGGGGTTGGACATGGATAGGTTTTGCTCTCAGGGGATGGGTAGCTTTAAATATTTTTAACTTAAAAGGTTTGGAACTGCAAGGGGTTGGCCACAAATTGTTTTTTTGGCTGAAGAAGATGGGAGCCGTAGAGGCATTGAGCCAACTAGATATGGAGCTTCATGGGGTTGACATTGATTCGTGTAAAACTGAAGGGGTACATAGCTTTAAATTTTTTGGACTGATGAGGTTTGGAGCTGCAAGGGGTTGGACATGAATAGGTTTTAAACTGAAGGGATAGGTACCTTTGAATTATTTAACTAACGGGGACTGGAGCTGAAAGGGTGTGGACATGAATAGGTTGATTTGCAATTGCTGCAGTGGATCATCCAAAATTGTTATGTAATATGAGGTCTGGAGCTGAAAGAGCCTGATCATGAATAGGTTTTGAACTGAAGGGATGGGTAAAGTTTTGAACTGATGAGGTTTGGAGATGCAAGGGGTTGGAAATGAAAAGGTTTTGAACTGAAGGGATTGGTAGCCTTAAATTTTTTGAATTCTTGAGGTTAGGAACTGCAAGGGGTTGGATATGAAAAGGTTTTGAACTGAATGGATAGGTAGATTCACATTTGCCGCAAGAGGTTTGACATGAATAGGGTTTTGGCTGAAGAAGATGGGAGTTGTAGAGGCATTGATCAAACTGGGCAATACCTCTGCAAGGGGTTGGAAATTTATAGGTTTCAAACTGAAGGGATGCGTAGCTTTGAATGTTTTGAGCTGAAGAGGTTTGCATCTGCAAAGGGGTGCGACATAAATGCATTTTATACTGAAGGGATGGTCAGCTTTAAATTTTTGAATGGTACAGGGTTGTAGCTGCAAGGGGTTGGACATGAATAGGGTTTGAACTGAAGGGATAGGTAGCATTAATTATTTCTAACTGATGAGGTTGTAAGCTGTGAGGGGTTGGACTTGAAAAGGTTTTAAATTTGAGGTATTGCTAGCTTTAAATTTTTTGAACTCATGAGGTTTTGAGCTGCAAGGGGTTTGACATGGATATGTTTTGAACTGAAGAAATGGGTAGCTTTAAATATTTTCAAATGACAAAGTTTGGATCTGCAAGGAGTTAGACATTGATGGGTTTCAGACTGAAGGGATATGTAGCTTCAAATGTTTGCTTCAAACTGTAGTGATTTGCATCTGCATGGACATCAATAGGTTTCAAACTAAAGGGATAGGTAGCTTTAGATTTTTTGGACTGATGAGGTTCAGAATAGCTAGGGCGTGAACATGAAAAGGGTATGAACTGTAGGTATGGGTAGCTTTGTATATTTGGAAGTGATGAGGCTTGGAGCTGCAAGGGGTTGGACATGAATAGGTTTTCAGCTGATGAAGATGGGAGCTGTAGAGGCATTGAGCTAACTGGGCATGGAGCTGCAATGGGTTTGACTTGGATAGATTTCAAACTGAAGGGATTGGTAGCTTTAAATGTTTTTAATTGAACATGTTCAAAGCTGCAAGGGGTTGGACATGAATAGGGTTTGAACTGAAGGGATAGGTAGCTTTAAATTTTTTGAACTGATGAGTTGTGGAGCTGGAAGGGGCTGAAAATGGTTAGGTTTTGAACTGAAAGAATGGGTAGCATCAAAATTATTCAAATGACAATGTTTGGTGCTGCAAGGGGTTGGACATGGATAGGTTTTGCTCTGAGGGGATGGGTAGCTTTAAATGTTTTTAACTTACAAGGTTTGGAACTGCAAGGGGTTTGAAACAGTTAGTTTTTTGGCAGAAGAAGATGGAGCTGTTGAGGCATTGAGCCACCTAGACATGGGGCTGCAAGGGGTTGACATTAAAACTTAAAAGGTATGTAGCTTTAAATTCTTTGGAATGAGGTTTGGAGCTGCAAGGGGTTGGACATGAAAAGGTTTTAAACTGAAGGGATGCGTAGCTTTACATTTTTTGAATTGAAAAGGGTTTGTATCTGCAAGGGGTTGGACAGGAATAGGGTTTGAACTGAAGGGATAGGTAGCTTTCAAATTTTGAACTGATGAGGTCTGGAGCTGAAAGGGGCTGAAAATGGAAAGGTTTTGCACTGAAGGAATGGGTACCTTTAAATGTTTTCAAGTGACAAGGTTTGGTGCTGCAAAGGGTTGGACATGAATAGGTTTTGCACTGGAGGGATGGGTAACTTTAAATGTTTTTAACTTACATGGTTTGGAACTGCAAGCGGTTGGCCACAAATAGATTTCTGGCTGAAAAAGATGGGAGCCGTAGAGGCATTTAGCCAACTGGGCATGGAGCTGCAAGGCATTTCACATGAAAAGGTTTTGAACTGAAGGAATAGATAGCTTCCAATTTTTTTAACCCATGAGGTTTTGAGCTGCAAGGAGTTGGACATGAATGCGTTTTGAACTAAATTGTTAGGTAGCTATGAATTTTTTGAAAGGAACAGGATTACAGCTGCAAGGGTTTGGACATGAATAGGTTTTGAACTGAAGGATACGGAGTTTTACATTTCGAACTGATGAGGACTGGAGCTGATAGGGGCTGGAAATGAAAAGGTTCTGAACAGAAGGGATAGGTAGCTTTGAATGTTTTCAAGTGACAAGGGTTGTAGCTGCAAGGGGTTGGACACAAATAGGCTTTTAGCTGAACAAGATGGGAGGTGTAGATGCATTGAGCAAACTGACAAAGTTTGGAACTGCAAGGAGTTGGACATTGATGGGTTTCAAACTGAAGGGATATGTAGCTTCAAATGTTTTGAACTGTAGTGGTTTGCACCTGCATGGACATCAATAGGTTTCAAACTGAAGGGATTGGTAGCTTCAAATTTTTTGAACTTATGAGGTTTGGGGCTGCAAGGTGTTGGACATGTATGGGTTTGCAGCTGAAGAAGATAAAAGCTGTAGAGGCATTCAGCTAACTGGGCACGGAGCTGCAAGGTGTTTGACTTGAATAGGGTTTGAACTGAAGGGATGGTAGCTTCAAATTTTTGAATTGAACAGGTTTAAAGCTGCAAGTTTTTGGACAAGAAAAGGTTTGAAACTGAAGGGATAGGTAGCTTTAAATTTTTTGAACTGATGAGGCTTTGAGCTGCAAGGAGGTGGACATGAATAGGGTATGAACTGAAGGGATAGGCAGCTTTAAATTTTTAGTACTGATGAGGTCTGTAGCTGCAAGGGGTTGGACATGAATAGGTTTTGAACTGATGGGATAGGTGAAGATGTAATGAATGTGTGAGGTTGGGAGGTTAAAATTTTGAAAACCAGGAGGAAAATAGTTCAAAATAACTTCCTTCCTTGGATAGTTGCAATCGGTTTATACCATGAATTTTAGTTTCAGAATATTTTTTTTTCTGAGTTGTGAGATTTTTCTCAAGAAGAAAAAACGTCTGTTAACTTTAGAGTTATGTTTGTTAGCCAAGGAATTTCGCATGTAACCTAAAGTTTGTTAAACAATCAGGGGTTCATTGTACTGAATCTATTCTAATTTAAGAGACCCAGGTTTTGGGAATGGGTGTGGTCATTTAAATCATGCACCTGGTCATGGAGAACTCCTGGACAACCCATTTCCCAGCTTGAAATAGAAAAAACGTCTCGCTCACCCAAAGTCCTCTTCATCAGCCATGTGCCATGAGATATCTCCAGGCAGCAGAGACGAAGTTCCTCAATCCTCCTCAGATGCTCAAGCCCTTGAATTTCGTAGCCGTCGAACTGGCAGCCGTGGAGTTGGTAGCGCGAAATACAAACTGCACAATTAACCAAATATCCACTTCACCATGAACGCACGTTGCCGTCAAACTGGTAGCTCGAAATATTGCACAATTACCGAAATATTCACTCCACCTTGAAAAAAAAAGATAAAAATTCCTTACATTACACAAGGCACCGATTTTGGTGCATAAAAATTTAAAAATCATTCAAATGCAATATAATTGAATATTTACTTCAAGAAGGAATACAAAGTGTGAAAATCCCCGGAATTCGAAGATTGATCCGAAATACTTTTTTAAAACAACCCCTAAACAATTACTGTAATAAAATGAAAAAGAATTAAACGAACATTCACCACACTTGGAGCAATCAAAACATAAACTGTTCTGTCCATCACCAGTAAAAATATCATTGGAATACGGTGCAATGAACCCAAAAATTGAATAGAAGGTACAAAATTCCTCAAGTTCGACAAGCAGAACTACACTGGTTCAGTATAACAATAAAAAATTATACAAACATCGTACACGGAAATATTCACTGCATGTAGAAACACTGAGCACAAACGACCGCTGAATTGCACACAAACCGGAGGCAAAAATCAATCTGTGAAACACCAGCAGAAGTTGCATTCAAGTCGAAGGCCAAGGGTTAACTGATATTCTTGACGACCAGTTAGCCTGATGTTCTTCATAACCAGTTAACGGTCAAACCCTTCTCCCTAATTTATGAATGCCATTCTTCAAGGGTAACCTTCAACTGACCATTCAAAAAAAAAGAAAAAGGAAGGCAACTCGGGATTTTAAAAACAATAATCCCTAAATTCTTTTCTCCCAAATTCCTTTCGCCAAAATCCCTTTCAATATGCTACTCATTGTGGATTCCTGTTGTCTCTTTTCGAAAAATGTTCTACGCATCGGAAATTCAGTCTTTTGAAGAATAAATAACGCTTTTTAAGGAAATGCACAAAGAAAATTATACCAGAGGCATCGAAAATTTCCATGAGACAAAATTATAGGAGACATTGCTGATTTTGTAATCCTGTCGTAACTCTTTCAAATCTCCCATAAGACTGTTGTAACCCTGAGTGACCCTGGATTTCCCTTGAAGGAAAGTTTAATTATCGTTGTACATTTTATTGATTTGGAAAAATGACAGGCAGAAATGGAATTTTACAAATGTTGCTGGGGAAATGCAGAATTGTGTTTTTTACTATGCTCTTCATATTTGGAACTTCTTCCTGGGCATAAATTACAATTAATGATTAACCCTTGTGCGGCAAAGTCAGACTATTTTTGTGAATTTTTGTGGCACCTCAGAGAGGTTTGGAAAAAAATGATAACAGGTGGTCAAGGGCAAAGTCAGGAAAAATCCCAATGCTTTTTTCTCTGAACACAGAAAAATTTTGCAGGCAAAAAAAAAAAATCTTAGTTAGGCTACCTGCTTTTTTCTGATTAATCCAGACTTTGCCTCAGCCCACCTGGAAGGGTTTTGGTGACCTTCCCAAAACTGAAAACACGGGAGGATACAAAAATAATCCCACTCCGTCCCACTATGAAAAAGAACCCTCTGCCGTCCAAGGGTTAAACCTGACTGCTTGGCCAGGCTTTTGCTATGTTCGCTATGTGGGTGACTATATGCTGTGACTCACCTATCTTGACCTGGAATTGAAGGTGATCATCTGTGTTGTGTGCAGTGACTACTGACTGGACTAACCCTCTCATGAATCTTAGATACAATCTCCAGTGCAATTCCAAGGGCAAAAAAATTGTTTCATTCATGTATTCAAATGAAGAGGTATTAAAATTGCATTAATAGCATGCATCTTAATGCAATAATGGTTGAAAAGGATAACTGTTGATGCTTTGAGAATATCTCATCACTGTACAATGGCTTTTTGTGCATATAATAGTGCACATCTTGTTTTAATCTAATTAAAGCAAGAATCTAGAGAGTTATATGCAATTTATAAAATTACAAGAAACTTGTTCAAAAAGGAATCATGTTCATTTTTAGGACAATAACTATCTGTATAGTGAGAAATATCTTCATTATAATGAAATTACATTCAGGTTGCTTTAATGCTAATTAATCTTGTTCATTGCTGCTCATGTTATCTTAGAAATACAGTAACTTACAGAAGACCCTTTTAGTAGTTTCAGAAGAAACCTTTTAGAAAGCCTAGAAACGGGAAATTGCTAAAGCAAAGATAATCGCTGCAATTTCCTTGATGAGAAGTCTTGACAACTTCTCATGACAAGTTACAATAACCTTCCTCAGGTAATTAAACAGCAATCAATCCTGAAACCCTGGTGGGCTCAACTCTTTACGAAATTCGAGTGATATTTGGTTCTCTTATTCTTGTTGCGCATGGTCATTATCACTGATGTGTACCCAGCGCAATTATATTTCACTCAGAGCAATTTTGACCTTGTTCATTTCACGGATTGGGATTTCCGCTATTAGGGTCGCGATGATTGTTTCCTTTGTTTCCCCCATCTAGGCTGGCTAGGTTTAAATACCCCTGCTTGGTGAAATCTCAAGAGAGATCTCATCCAAGCTTCATACAGTAAACTCGATAGCCAAAACTCTGTTAAAGCTCAAACCTATTTCTAAGTAAAGTACAAGCTGGACTTGTGTTTTTGTGTATTTTTTGTATTGAATGTTTGTATGTGGATGAGAATATTGTATAAAGAATATTAATCCAGAATAAGAACTTGGTTCTTTTATTCTTGACTCAGTCCTGTAATAGAAAGGACAACAAAATTGGCGCAGTTGGCTAGTCCGACATTTTATTTTTTCACTTTTTGAGGGGGGTGAGTTGCCCTCAGTAAAAGTAAAAATAAAGTAAAATTTTGTACAAAAAATATTGCAAAAGTTTGAAAGTGTTCAATTTTGAATATTTGACCAAGTGTGAAATTAGCGCGAGATCGCAAAAAGTCCGTCAAGTCAGGCGTATTCGCAAAAAAGTCATCAGAAAGACAGCAAAGAAGAACTGCAGTTTGCTGAATCTACTCGCCAAGGCCAATGACAGAAATCAAACAACGTGAGTACAAATCCGCGGAAGTGAACAAAAATTCTTGGAAGTGAAAGGAAAAAGAATTTTATTTTTGAGGTTTTCTGGTGAACCTGAAGGTAAAAACCAGTGGAAAGGTTGTCTGATAAGCCTAAGTTTTTAAAATCAGAGGAAAGTGCTTGAGGTTGCCTGGTAGAGCCTAAGAGATAAAACCAGAAGAGGTTTCTTATAAATTTACCTGCAAAAAATTAATTGAAAGGTTACCTGGTGAAGCCTAAGAAATAAAACCAGAAGAGGTTTTTTAATTTTCCTGGAAAAAATTAAGTGGGATATTTTTTCTGCAAGGATCAAGCAGTGTAAAGTAATTTCTATATTTTTTCAGAATCTCATAGTGTAAAAGAAAATATTGCTCCTTGATCAAGAGCAATTATTTGATTTTTACTAGAGTTTAAAAATTTTGAAAAACTCTCCTTTTGTCTAACATCAAGAAAGAAAGGAGCGAATAGAAATTAAAAGAAAGAAAAAGAATTATTTTATTTGTGTCGATTTTGTGAGGAGCAGGATTATTTTACTTTTTCCGCGTCGGCGTAAATAAAAGAGGAAAGAACCCGCAAGTTGGATACGGGTAAATAGGGAACGCGAATTCTTTTCCGTCAGGGGATCCTTTTTATTTTTCCAACTCGCAATAAACATCGGCCCGCACGTAGGTTGTATTTTTATCACTTGACAATAAGGGGCACAACACACGAGTGGGGAAAATAAGAGAAGGTTCTTAGGCAGAAAAGATTTTCGTTTTAAAGAAGATAATTATGGGCAGTTCAGTTTTTATGGAAGAGATGGATTTCATCTCAAAACTGACTGACCCAAGGGAACAATTGAAAGAGATTCAATTGTTATTGGATACAGTGGAAAAGCAGCTGAATGCTGCTATGAGGGAAAAGGGTGATGAAGGAAATCCCCCAACATCAGAAAGAGCACTGGTTTTGGATAAAAACATCCTTAATTTTAACAAGAAAAAAGTTTATTTGGAAACTTGGGTAAATACCCTAAAACCCAGCATAGAACAGCTGGAAGAGTCTACAGCACAAATTGATGCTGCCCAGGCTGAATTGTTGTCACAACATGATAAGAAAGACCAGCATAGAACAGCTGGAAGAGTCTACAGCACAAATTGATGCTGCCCAGGCTGAATTGTTGTCTCAACATGATAAGAAAGAGGCTGAGAAAAAGAGGAGGGCCTTGGATGAGCTGATTGGTCTTAAAGAGTCCATTTTTCGTGGAGACATCTCTTTAGACCAGATAGAACGTCCAAGTGCCTCTGAAACTCTCTTTTACCGGATAAAAACTGGTAGAGAGGATGGAGCAAGAGGTGGCATGCAAGCCACAAATGCCATCCTCAGCCAAATTCCTTATTTTGAAGGAAAAGACGACCAGCCTTGGGTTGAGTGGTGGAGCATTTTTAAGCTCTCACTCAATGACTGCGATGTTTCCAATAATCAGTTAAAATCTTTGCTCTTACAAAAGCTGAAGGGGACAGCTAGAGATTTTATTTTGGGGATCCCAGGCCTGTTGGAAAAAGACTATCGATTCAAAGTCCAGGCCTTGGAAAAGGAATATGGGGATAGATTGATGTTGGGAGGGATCAAAAAGCTTCAGGGGACGAAGCAAGGACCTCAGGAGAAGGTCAGGGATTTCGCAACAAGAATCCACCAAATTGGCACCCAGATGATTGGAGAAGCTCCAACGGAGCTAAAAGTGATAAAGTTGAAGGATGGGACTTCGACTATCACAAAAAACCCATTGTATAGAGAAGAATTAATTTTACAACAGGGAGAGAAAAGGATCATCGAAAATATGATGATGACATACTTCATGCAAGGGTTAAGGAAAAGTCTCTATGATAAGTTTCATGTTTTTCCCACCACATTTGAGCAGGCCATAGAGATGGCAGGTGGGATGGAACAATTAATCTCAACAAAGAGAGACAGAGATAGGGATGATGATTATGGCGTGTATGCCCTTTCTAACGATTTTAACAGAGCAGTCTCATTCAAGAAAACTCCTTTTAAATCTTTTCCGGGACAACAGAGGAGAGAATGGCATCCAAATCGCCCACAGGGCGCGGATCCAGGAAATCCTTCTGGAAACTGTTGCTGGAATTGTGGAGACAAGGATCACTACAAGAATGACAGCCCAAATCCAGTTAGGGGGTACCAACAAAGACCAAATATCAGGATGATGGAAAATAAACATCCAAATCAGAGAAATTGGAAGAAGGGAGGAGATCGGAGCAGGAGTCCGATCCCTAGAAATAGGAGTACAACTCCCACTAGAAACTCGCGATCTACTAGGAGAAGGGATTCAACACCTGGAGAGGGATACTCCAGTGACAGGAGCAAAAGTAGGAGTAGAAGTCGAAGCATGAGCAGGGATAGGAAAGGACGTCGCGTACATTATGTACAGCAAAGATATAGGAAAGATCGACAAACTGAATCCGAAGCATTGGATCAGTTTGAAGGAGAATGGGAACAGAGTTCGGGAAACGAATAGAGACCGGGAGTTTTTCCAGGAGGGCTCATCAAAAGCTTCCGGTCGTGTTATTGAATATTTCTTCTTCTAATTTTCCAGTGAAATTTCTTGTAGACTCTGGGTCCAAAATTTCTCTTATTTCTTCCTCTGTTCTAAAATCCGACGTTTCTCCAGCACCCACTAGAACTTCCATTTCTACATTGGAAGGAAAAAATATTTCTGTGGAAGGAGAGATCGACTCTACCATCCTCTTGCCAGACTTGGAGAGATTACCATTTTCCTTGCTGGTTTCTCCTCTAGAAAATTCCGACTTTGAAGGAATTTTGGGAAATGATGTATTAAATCAGGTTTCAGCCCTGATTGATTACAGATCTCAAAACCTTCTCTTGAAGGACAAACAAATTCCTTTCTTCTCTAGATCTTTTGAAAATTGGAACCTCAGAAAGAGCGAAAATTCCAGAACCCATCATATCTCCACAGGAGATTCGTAATTTAGGCTATACCCAAGTACCAGGGTATCTATTCCCAGTATGTCTCAGTTGCTAATAAAAGCAAGGCCCTCATTAAAAGGGGCAAGACATGAGGGAAAAGATGTCTATTTACACAATTATGAAGAAAATGGGGTTTTAATTGCCAGAAGTCTTTCTAGGATCTCCAATGTAATTCTTCCAGTTCTCTGCATGAATTTGACAGATGAACCAATCAAGATTTCTCCTAAAATGACTCTCACATTTGGTTCTGTCCATTTTTCGGAGCCTTCTAGAATCCATCACGTTAGGAAGAACAATTCCAAATTTCCCAGTCCTTCTCAGGACAAAACCAATATCCATGGGAAAGAAGAGGATCTGAGCATCAGGCAATTGATCGAGCAGAATATAAAATCTTCTGAGTGCCCTGATCACCTCATAGAAAAAGTCAGAGCCCTATTATTTAAATATCAAAATGTCTTAGCCAAAAAGGCTGACCTATTGGGCCTCTGTGAAATCTACGAGGCAGATATTCCTCTAGATACTAAAGTTCCCATTTATACAAGGCAGTATCCCATTCATTTGGGATGAGGCCTTTGTTGGAGGAATATGTGGGTGAACTTTTAGATCAAGGAATTGTTAGGCCTAGTAAATCTCCATACAATAGTCCAACCCTAATGGTAAAAAAGAAAGATGGAGGGTGGAGAATGGTTGTGGACTTTAGGAGATTAAATGATCATGTCATCACTGATCCTCACCCTTTGCCAAGGATCAGTCAAATTTTTGAAGAGCTTGGTTCAGCCAAGTATTTTACAAATTTTCCAATCCCAAAAGATGTCAAAGGGATCCAGGCTTTTCTAGGCCTGGTTGGATATTTCAGGTCTTACATTAAGGATTTTGCCATCAGGGCAAGGCCTCTATATAATTTGCTGAAAAAAGATGTTCAATTCAATTGGACTGAGGCCCAGCAAAAATCCATGCAAGATCTGCAAATGTGTCTTTTAACAGCACCTGTTCTATCTTTTCCTGATTTCTCTAAAGAATTTATTCTTACTACTGATGCTTCAGCTCTAGCTGTGGGTGCAGTTTTGACCCAAAAATTAGGCAAAAAGGAAGTACTAATTGGATGTGCTTCCAGGACTTTAAATGATGCTGAGTCCAGATACCCTAACACAGACAGAGAAATCTTGGCTGTGTTCTATGGTGTCAACCAATTCAAGTCCTATCTTTGGGGTCATAAATTTGTCATCAAAACTGACCATATAGCTATTCCTTATTTAAGCAGACAGAGACAGAATGATAGCAGAAGGGCGATAACCTGGTTTACTACTCTTAATGAGTATGATTATACTGTGGAATATAAAAAGGGCCTGCAAATTCCACACGCAGATGCCCTATCCAGGTATCCACCAAAAGCAAAAATCTGTGCTTATCTGTCTCCTGCTCTTCAAACAGATCAAATGATCCCATTTATTTCGAGGGAATTGCTGCAACAAGAAACGCGCAGATGTCATACAATTCCTAATGGAGACAATTACACAAAGGAAGATGGCCTTGTGTATCGGGATGAAAATAATTCCAGGAAGATCTGGGTTCCCCCAAGTCTCAGAAATGAGATAATCCGAATACATCATGATCCTCCGTCGAAGGGTCATTGTGGGGTAGATCGAACTGTTTACGCGATCAGGAGTGAATTATATTGGCCCAATCTAGAAAAAGACGTGGCTGATTACATCAGGTCATGCAAAACCTGCCAAGCCAACAAGAATTATTCCCATAAAACGCCGTATTTGTCCACAGGGATCCCTTCGGAATGTTAATCCACCAAAAGCAAAAATCTGTGCTTATCTGTCTCCTGCTCTTCAAACAGATCAAATGATCCCATTTATTTCGAGAGAATTGCTGCAACAACAAACGCGCAGATGCCATACAATTCCTAATGGAGATAATTACACCATGGAAGATGGACTGGTGTATCGAGATGAAAATAATTCTAGAAAAATTTGGGTCCCCCCAAGCCTCAGAAATGAGATCATTCGGATACATCATGATCCTCCGTCGAAGGGTCATTGTGGGGTAGACCGAACTGTTTACGCGATCAGGAGCGAATTATATTGGCCCAATCTAGAGAAAGACGTGGCTGATTATATCAGGTCATGCAAAACCTGCCAAGCCAACAAGAATTATTCCCATAAAACACCTTATTTGTCCACAGGGATCCCTTCGGAATGTTTCGAAGACATCAGCATTGATGTAGTGGGTCCAGTTCCCAGCAGTCAATCCGGAATGAGATACGTCTTGGTTATTCAAGATCGCCTCTCCAGATGGATTGTATTCTCTCCTATGAGAGATGCCTCTGCTCAGACTACCGCCCGCTTATTCATAAGCGA
>CAJPEX010003542.1:0-28145 GCA_905338405.1 Notodromas monacha
CCAACCATGTCGTAGTTTTGAAGTTGAGTCAAAGCTTCAGGCTTGATTTGCTGTATGTGGTCGACTGAATCACCATCATCTGCCAAAATAATGCCTCTTCTCCTCCGTTTGCCTCTGAAGTCACACAAAAAAAAAAGGCAAGGAAGGGAGATAATTTTGGACTCTTTTTTTAAATATATGAATGTTTGTTTCTACCAAAATTTGGCATCAACAGGATGCATATAACTTCGCGCATGAAAATTTTCTTAATAGTAAGTGTGCGCATACCAATTAATCTCAGCCAAAAGCTAAATTATTTTAAACTGGGGAGGAAAATTTGGTGCAGATTACTGCAAAAACTCTGGAAAACCACGCGCAAAATCGCTTGTGTAGTTGTCATGTATTTATTCATCGAATTTTTCGTTCATCGCATTTCATAAAGTATATTTCGCTGATATCATCTCCAGCCCCTGTAAAAAATATAATTTTTCATATTTATTGTAACTACGGAGAGTGGTACGTATATAGAGATATGAGTTGGTTGATACTTGAAGTGTTGGATGCTATTGAAGAGGTATATAGCTTGAATCGAAAGAAATTTGAAAATTGAATATTCTAACATTCCAATCAGTTCAGAATCAAGCATAGATTATCCTCCAATAACACAATCTAATCCTAAAAATATTTAATTACAGTGTTTGGCGTCAATTAGCAATAACAGTGCTCACTGAATAGTTATGTTGTTCGGCTTGGAGCACTTTGCGTCGCTTTTGGCTCTGTAATATGATTGTAAGAATAAAAATTTCTAAATATTAACGCTCAGAATTGAACAATATATTGTAGCTTTAGCAAAAAAACTACGATATTAATAAAATATCAAGCGCTTTATTCTACTGAACTACTTGAGCCTTTACATAAAATTTTTTTTTTTTACCCCAAGTTCCTTTTGTGATCAGTTATTGGCCTTCAAACCGGTAGATAATGACATATTTTAATTGAATCATTGAGCAATAAGATAGTTGAATCAAAAAAGCTTTCTTTCTGAGCCAACTTTTTTCTATAGAATGCCACATATGGAGTATTAATATTACTTTTCACGACGCGTATTTCACGACGTGAATTCATTTCACGGCGCCAATAAGATAATTTTTACTATTCGAATGAACCCAGAACAATGCTAAAATCTTTTTAATTTCTGATCAACTGAATACAGTCCTTTCTAACATGATTTTTTCTTGCCCACAGTCCGTACTTACTTCGTTGTCATGAATTGTGTCATACGTAACACGGCTGTCTGCAAACATGTATTAAAAAATAAAAATAAAATTTGAATTTTCAGCTAGCCAACCGGGTGTAGTTTTTTCTTACTAAAAATGAGAATAAATTTTAAAAAATAAGTCAAAATAAGGTTGTGAAAAATGTCGCCGACTCACATGTTATCAAACATGGCCTCTTGCGCCTGTTTTTCCTTGATGAACTTGGTCAGAGTCAGCAGGGCCTCCAGCTCGGCGAGACGCTGGTCAGAGCCACGCCTTTGTCTGCAAACAGAAACACGTGAAGCGGGGAAATTATTCACCTGACATTTCTTAGGTATGAAGAGGAATTCGAGAACGAAATCAACCGCTTGTCTCAGTGAGTGCTGCATGGACTGAATCATTTATCCGGGGGAAATTTTCCCGTCGAACCCTGACCGTACAGTAGCTTCTCCGTAAATTATTCCCTTTCCTCTGGCTACGTGAGAACCTTTTTTTTCTTTCTTTTTTTTGGCGACGAGACTCATTTCTGAAAATTTCGTCCTTTAAACACGAAGCCAAATATTTTTTTCTTGCAATTGTATAGCCGTTTATGTATGTCAACACTTGCCGCGCTGTAATTATGGTATTCGCTGAGACGCTGAGTGGGAATCGAAGTTATGTGAACTTGAATTCTTCTTTATCGTCACTAATGGCAAGAACACAGAACAAATGAGAAAATGTGGAATGTGCTCCACCAAATCCTCGTTTCCACGTTAAATTAAGTATCACTTGACATTTTTATTTTCAAGTATAATCGTGCCTTTGAATTTCAGAGCCACGAAAACCCGCACCCCTGAAGTTGAAACAACAAAACCAGCTGGTTTAACTCCAGTATTTCTTCTAAAAATGGGATTTTCGTGTTTTGACAGCATCAGTTTATTATATACACTTACAAATTTATATGCAGACGCATCATTTTGGTTCCTTATTCCAACTAATAAGCTTTTTCTTCAATAAAAATTGACAAGGTTGTCGTTCAATTCCGGTGAGGTTGAAAAATCTGTTTGCTTTCACGGTGAGGTGTGACAACACACAGGTTACCAGAGCTTCTGAGACACCCCTTTTAAGTGACGGGCACTTTCACAGCCATCTTCGTCCGCATGATTCGTGTGTCCTTATTGAGTTTCTCAAGAAGCTACCTAGAGCAAAGTTTGCGCAGAAATTAGCAACCCCCGTGAAACTATACGCAGAGAAGGCCATCCGTTGTAGACAATGTTGAGGTGAATAGCGAAGCTCTCTCTATATAACGTTTGTGTGTGTGTGTGTGTGTCCTATGGAGGAAAGTAAATAGTGTCGAGTGGGGACGGAATTTTTGTGTCGGTGTCGATTGCCCCACCACCATTCGCGGATATATATATATATATATGTACGGGGATGGGAAGGAAAACAAAATAAATGAATAAAACTCGGGGGTGATGCGGTATTTGCGCTTGCATTTGTCTGTGACACGGATGCGATACCCCCATATACACGTGCGTTCGCGACGATAGTAAATGTAAGGAACGTTTCTCGGGCTCTCAATTAGGTTTTCCGTGCAGTTTGTCTACTTGGAAGAAGAAGAAAAATACCTATACCCAGTATACATATCGCAATTTGGCATTCAAGCAGCAATTATTCTCAATTGTTTTTTGAAAATTATGAGTGCAAATAACTTGCCAGCGTTTCTAACATTCGCATGATGACGAATGATGGTGGGGAGCGACCATCAGTATAGGTTTCGGATGATTCGATTGCATCAACGTTTTTGCGGCTGTGGTTTGATTTTTTCATTCTTAGGGCTTGCATATTTGTGTATATATAGGATGATGCTAGGCAACTGGATGAAGGACACAACTTGAAAACTACATCACGATTTTTAAATTGTATAAACATTCCACAAGTGGTTTTTTCGCGAAAAACCTTCAAATTCATCGACATCACAACTGAATAAAATGAAAAGGATTATTATTTTTGGAAAAATTAGACGATCCATTCAACACTTCTGACTCAGAAGAAGTTCAATTCTTTTCTTTGTACACAAGATGGATTTTTCAGCAGAATTTTTGACAATGATACAGTTTATAGTTTTTGGAATACGATTATTGAGATGTGGAGCGTGTATAGTAACTCTCTCGTACTGTAATAGTGATTTTTTTTTACCTTTTTAATTGTGTGGTTCGAATCGGCCAAATAAACAAAAATTGAAATTTCAGACTTGCGTTGTTCGTATGAGATTTGAAAAGGAATTTGACTGAATGGTCTCTGTATTGAAATACAGCCGTGCGACTACGTTTAAAAATTATTTGAAAATGTTTTATTTTCGGTGTGCGAGATGCTTTGAACCTTTCTATATTCGCTGTTCGAGATTTAGGCAGTTTTCACACACAACATTTCAATTATATGCGCATTGATCGCAAAAAATGATTACTTTCTTGTGAAAATATGAGTTCGACCTCTTCAACTTCGATATCCGTGTTTTCGTTGATAATGCTGTTCATTTACGTTAAAGTGAGCCTCAAGAAACTAGTAAAAATGGAAACTGCATCGTTAGTGATGAAAAATATGTCTGCTCCAATTCAGGGAATGCAATTGGGATGAAACTTGAAATTTCCTTCAATTTTCAGAAACTGGAGTCGAAGAACTTTTCATTGCACAGCCGCTGAACTTTCCACGCTTCGTACATTTTTAGAAAGATGTTCCACTGCCGTCAAGCAATTCCCATTTTCAGCAAAGGTGGAAATTATTTGAACGGTGTTTTTGTACTTCAAAAAATTGAAACTTTACCTTGGGTAGAGCTCTGTGTTTGTTCGTGTGCTGAAGCAGCAGACCACACAACCAAACAGCACAACGGCAAGAAGCACGCGACTGAGTCCCATGTCTGCAGTAGTGTCGGAGATGCCGGAAAATACACTGAGGAAAAAAGTAAAACGGAATTCATAAACTCAATTCTGTGAATAAGGTTGCACATATTTTGACAATATAATTGGCTTTTATACATCCCAAGTTTTGCTTGAATCTTAATCACCACAATAAATGGCACCTTTATGAATTCAAGACGCCGAAGCACGCGTGGCCTCGTCTAAAAACTCATGATACTTCAACAGAAGCCACTGATTTCTTTCATGAATCACCTCCCCTCTTAAAAAAACACACTATCTAAAGAAACGAGTCAGAAAGTGGATATCTAACATTGACGTCAGAATTATTTGAAAAATTCCAAGACGAAGTTGCTGCATATGGGGAGATGACCTGTTGAGCAAAATGACCTCATGTTCAAATTAAGCAGGGCACCTGAGTGAATAAATACGTGAATAAGTTCCTTATTCATGCGTGAATATTTATAATTTTTTAAAGATTTATATTCAAGGCGAATATGTCGTTCCACATGATAATTATTAAGGTCTTGAACTCAGACACATTAAAATAATACAGTTTCCTTGTGATAAATATGAACACGTGTTTCTCCTCACGCGCTGGCACGTATTGTGTCGTTTCTGATCAAGTTCAAGATTAAAAGAATAATCTTCAAGAAATAACCTGTTCGAATTGTGCACAAAAATTTGAAAAAAGGAGAGCCTAAACCAGTCTCTTTCTTCTCTGTTTTTTTTTTTAATTTTTTTATTTGCAAATCACTGGTCTCATGTGGTCGACGTCCTATATACTCGTCACACTTTTGCACTGACGAATACGTATAGCTACGAACTGCCACCTGCTTCTCTCCCTTTTTTATTAAAATTTTTTGGAAGGGAAATATTAATTTAGCCAGACCACGGATATGGGAAGAGCATCCTTGAATACATACAGTATTTCATATAGGAAAGTGTGATTAAAAAGGACCTCTGCACCTGGTCTACCAAAAGAAAATTCGATCCCTCTCCCCATTTTCGCTGAAGCATGTTTTCAGCTCGTTTTTCAAACTGGCTCCATGACAAAGGATTTTTTTAAATTTCTTGTAAATTAATATTAGAAAGGGTCTGGTTTTTTATCTAGTCTGTGAAAAAGGAGAATCACGTTTCTCCATCCTTCGAATAATCTTGAGTTGTCATTAGCCAAGTATGGTCACGTATCATTCCTCATTTGGTAAAAGAAGTGAATTTTGATCTTTTCTCGCGAAAACTAATTGTGCAGGTGAAATATTCAGAGGAAAACGCTCTCCGGAAATCCTTTCTAAATTTCAGATATTCACCCAATTCAAAATCTCTCAGATTTTCTGAGCCCTCCTTTTTCTTGGGAGATCGAAGAAATGTTATCTCATTTCTTCAAACACTGTTGGATCTTGATGACTTCGGTTTTCATTCAAATTTCGACCAATTTTAGGAACAGAAATCTAGCTGCGTGTAAGTGAAAAGAGTCTATTAAAATTAGCAGAAAGAGATACAGTAATGAATTCAAAAATCACAGAACATTCAAGCTACACGTGCGAAAGTCCGCATGCATAATTCCAACACTCTTGAACCATTAAAAATTCAATACTACCTACTCTTTCGTAAAAATTTACAGATTTTGGAAATTTATGTAGTTCGGTCAAAGATTTCCTTGAAACTGGCTCCAAATAAACGCCGAACGAAGCGCTCTTCGTTTAACTCTCCCTCTCCGCATTCAAGAGTTAATTGCATCAGACGGTTTTTTATTACGATCTTGACAACGTGGTGCAATTAGTCTTCGTCTTTTTTTATTTCTACAGGATATTGCCTCTATCGACCTCTAACTGCGAATAAGTGGATCAAGTATGCATCGCACTGCGTGGGAAAGACACTGAACCCGGTCCGCGGGTTTCGTCGCGGCTTATATCCCGGCCCCCCAACGACAACGCGACGAGGTCGACGCCGAAGCAGGTGTGGCCTCGTGTAAAAACTCTTGATTCTTCGACAGGAGCCACTGATTTCTCTTGTGGACCACCTCCCCTCTAAGAAAAAAGACAAATTATTTAAACAAAAGAGTCAGAAAGTCGATATCAAAAATTGACACCAGAATTCTTGGAAAAATTCCAAGACGAAGTTGCTTGATGAGGAGATTATCCGTTGCGCGAAATGACCTCGTGTTCAAATTAAGCTGGGCACCTGAGTGAATATATACGTGAATAAGTTCACTATTCATGTGTGAATTTTATAGTTGAATTTTTGCTTCATATGCAAGGCAAATTTGTCGTTTCACATGATAATTATCATTATAACTTCGACTCTTATGCTGCAAAAGTCAAAGCGTCCTAGTCTTCATTACTACGTTATATCGTGATGAATATGATTGGCTATATCATTTAGGGATATTTTCACATTGAAAGCAATATGAAAATAAAATAGGGCAGAAAAACATTGTTATTTCAAAATATTTTTCTTGACATCATTAAAATATTCAGACACGTCTAACTATACAAGTATACAGTGTTAATGACCATGCGTATCGTGAACAAACATTTTCAGATAATTTTTACAGGCAGGCCAAAACCGATCAAACGCCCCAGAAATGCAGTCATATGTCATGTAATTTCAGGCTGAAATGAAATTTCAATCAATCTCCACGAACAAGAGGAAATCTTAACTTTCAAGCTGCTCTTCAAAATAACAAATTATATACTCTGACTTTCCCTTGACATTTTGAGTTTTGTATAAGCAGAACAATAAATAGTCTCTGACTCCGCCATAGGATTTTTTTCCTGGTTCATCGAAACACACCGGTATGATGTATGAAGATCTGTCGTTATACTCTGTTGATATGTCATTTGAAGTTTTTTTTGAGTATTTCATTAAAATGTCAATGTAAGGCATGTTGTATATGTTGTAACAGTTTATTCATGGATCATCACTGGTAGCAATTCCATCAATCTGCGGGTTATTTCCTGGTGGTTTGAGGTTACGATCTCTTTCATTGACGGCGACCAAGGGAGAAAGGGCAGTAAAATGCATTACGTAATCTTCTACACACGTGAATAAACAATGAATGAATGAATTACATAGTTTTTATACGGTCATTTCAGAGCGAAATCAAACCAGGATTGGAATTAAGCAAATGCAGTACTGTACCTCAAATGCTTTGTGAAGTGACAAACGCTGGGCAAAAGAAAGTTTACACCAACGAATGCTGCGTATTATTGTTTTTTATAGTATTTTAGAGTGATTGAAACGCAGCTGGCACCAGTAATATAGGGTTTGAATTTAGCAAATTATTTTGAAGGGATTTCGAAATTTTGCTTTTAATGATAAATTGGTGGTGGTGTCCTGATTGAAAATAAAATTCCTTTTGTGGCTAAGATTCTTTAATGTTTCGAAAGTTTATCTATTCCGCTGAAAAATTCTCTTTTCAGCCGCTTTTCCGAAAGTTTTATTAGCATTACTCAAATAGAGCGCGATTTTTCACTAAACGTCAAAATTTCGTTCCATCTCTTTGTTTTTGCTTTATGGACCAGCGACTGCTGTACAATAAAATAGTTTTTCAACAAAAATTGCAATGCGATAAAACAGTAAATTAAGCTAGGATTGCTTTTGAATAAATGTATATCTGTATTACTGTGAATTAAATTTTTCCAAATTCAGGGTAACCTGCTGATTGCCCAATTGCTGTACGTAAATATTTTCATTGCGGAATGTGTGAAACGAGAAAAATAAAGCGATTATTTCTCGCTCCCCATTTATCCTGCATTTGCCAAAGTTCTTGAGCTGAAAAGCTCAAGAACTTTGACGGTTGCAGTGCCAGAATCTTCGGGAAGAACCGTGTATAGAATCTAGTCAGTTGCCGTCTCAAATTATGTCTTCGGAGACTCAAGATTGAGTTACAGCAGGGGTAATTAACTTTGGATCCTTCTATTCGGGATCAAAGGTTTTGCAGAAGCGTTAGAGGTCCTGGGATATGGGTATATACTCTTCACGGAATATAAGAGAATCAGGATTTGCGGAAGTGCACTGTCATCAGTCTGAGAGTAGGGGTTATAAGGTTTTTTCGGAGGTCATTGGATTTGTTGATGTTTATTCATTAGAATTTTGTGATTATTTCTAGGTATCAGTCGAAATCAATCACTTCAAAGACTGTCTCGTTGAGTTGAAACCTGACCATCAATACCGTATACCTTGACGAATTTTCAGTATTGAGAATAATAGAGACTTGAATGAACTATAGTCCAGAGATTTTCCTTTTAAAATATCTGGAATGAAATAATTTTCCTGCATAATTGAATAGGCAAATCTAAATATACAGCACAAATTTAAACATCCTAAACTTGCAGACTATTCCTATGCTGAAATTCTCTAATGTTATATTCAATACATGCTTCATACAACCCTGCTTTTTCTACATTTATTTGGCATTAACAGAGCTTTAAAACTTTGACCTGAGAACATGAACCATTGATATGTAGGATGGTAAATACATTCTCAAGACTTTATTTTATTTTACAGGTGCAGTGGGTTTAGTGTAACATCATACGAATCGGCTGTCGTTTTCAGTGAAATGAAATTAAAACATGTCTTACAAACGGTTCCGGATTTTCTTTTTTTTTAAACCGAATACTGCACATTGCAAAACCTCTGATATACAGCTTTTCATGCGAAAAGCAGAGTACATCTCTCTCTCCTTTTAAGCTTAAACAGTTCTCTGAACCCTAACGGAGCCTAAGAGTACTTAAAATAAAGTGTGACTGAACTGGAACTTTCGAGTCTTTTGGGGTAACTTCTAAAGGAATATACGCGTGACGACGGAAAAAAAAATCTTATTTCGCGGAGAGCAATGAATCTGGAAAAGGAAAAAGGATTTGGAAGTATGTCTTCTCTGGGATTTTTTCCATCAGCAGTTTATCTTTGAAGCAAAAATGACATTATAATTGATCCGCATTATAACAACAACAGTAATCATGGGGTTACAGTGGCATTCAAGAGGATTTCCAAGAGACCGCCTTACAATTTCTTTTGTTTTCTCAATAAATACATTCGGTCTGCCACATTATTATATATTTTTTACTTCGGATGGTTAACTGTAATACTATCATTTTTATTTATTCTCTACTGCTTCGGATAATAGAATTAAAGAGGCAAGGCTGCCATAAAGAAACAAGTTGCGGAGAAAATATGGCTGCCAACATCATGACTATTTTTTTTTCATCGAAATTTTACTCGCGTCCCGCTTAATTCTCTATGATTGTGAGTTCTTTTGTTGTGGCTATTTTTATATTAGTACTGTATTTTAAATATCTGTTGAATTAGAAATTTATTCATGAATTCCCCAAGGAATTTGAAAGTAATGCATGGATGAAGCCATTACATCGGAATTTTCAGAGACCTGCTGGAACAAGTCGGCAAATTTTTGAGTATTTCGGCTTTTAGGACTATCGACTTCATGATTGGATCCAGTAAATCAAACGAGGTACCACAATAAGCTAACTCGGCAATAAATCCATTCATTGGCAGAAAATTTCCAGATTCAGAATATCTTTTTTTCAGTCAATCTACACCTGACGTGGTTGCAAAAAAAATTTGCCACCAGATTGGTGAAGACCAGAAACAAATTAACGCATTAAAAACCACATTGAATCCTTCGACACTTCGAAAAATTACATGCAAAATAGTGCTCACATATAAAACTGTCTGACTGAATCACTGAGAGCGTCTCCTCTTCTTCATCTTTTCATTTTTCCCAAAGGGATGGCCTTCAAAGTCCTGCTGTACAATACAGTACTTATGAGTAACTGAAATGACCAATAAGTTTTGCGGTTGATGGAAAAAAATCAAAAATTAGGACATCTGGAAGTGCTTGAGGGTTCCGGAAGAAAGACAGGCAATTAAAACCTTTAAAATGTCTTGGACTTCCGTAAATTGATCGGTGAAATCTCACTCATTTCATCACAATTCCCCCAACATCTCTCGAAAAAAAAATCCATGCATCAAAACTATACCATGAAAGCCAAGGGTTCTGTCGGCCAACACTTATGACATGAAATCGTTGGCCGTGTTTCATTTTTAAACATTGAACGTCGATTTAAACGTATGTTCCTCAGCTGGATTTAAAAGTACTTCCGGCTCTTTTATGTGCTTTGAAACTATGGCAAAGGCCTCCTTCAGTTCCTGAAGCTCACGGCTAGTCGCACCCACAAAGAATAGCACCTGCGTTTGGGAAATTTACGCGCACAAAAAACTAAATCCTGGGGGATTTTTGCATCTTCGGTGGGATTGGAGTATAGCGATGGACGCTCGAGACTCGCTTCCGGCATTGATTATTCATACAGCGCCGTGATTGGATCCGTTCCTTGCCACACCTGAATCACGTTTCCTGAGTTCTCATTCTCCCCCGGGTTACTCCTTTTTTTTTTATACAGTACATGCTTCAAGAGAAACTCGACTTGCATATCCGGGAAAGGAGTCTCCGAAGCTTGAAATTACGTTCCTTCGAAAAACGTTTGAAGAAGTGCGAGTATGTCTCGTCTTGTCCATGATTTTCGAAAAAAAAATTAACTGCCTATTTTCATTGAAATGTTCAAAACGAGTCGTTTGCATCATGACCTTGGTGAGCTTGTACGTATATGCTTGTCGCAGTTTCATCTCCAAAAACGTTATATTGAGTCCAGCAAGTCCTAAAATGATGATAACGGATATATTCAATTTTCAAGTATAAGTGCCCCAGAATAAGTATTGACGTCATTTCAATCTGTACTGCGTAAACTTGCTCATCTTCACAGTTTGATGATGCTTCATCCCAATAGATTTCAACCCTGAAAGCAGCCCTCTTGCTATGCATTATTATGCAAAAAAGGTTCACCCTATGCATAATTGTAGATGTAGCTTCTGGATGGAGAAAAAAATGTCATTCCTACCACTGTTTTTGCTCCGATGAGCTACAACTGGAGTATATTTTTCAATGCTAGTTGGAAAACAAGTACAGTAGCCGCATTTCAAATAGATAGTGTATACCACCCACAAACGTTTTTAGGCATTTTAGTGTTGAAAAAAATTAACGCGAATTAAATTTATATTTTATGTTTTATGATACATAATAACGTTAAATTCTTCCAGTTGATGCGCCCTAATCTATTTTCTCATTTTTTAAAATTAGTCTTGAAAAATATAAGGGTTCTCTGTTAGGGTTAGTCAAGTTCAATGTTATACGTACACTATGTATCCTCCGAAGTATGAGCAAAATTAAGAATAATTTCCCCAAATTTTTCAGCTCTTTTCGATTTTCCTCGAATGTATGAAATAAAAAGCAGATGCATGGAATAATGCGAATACTGTATTTTCGAATCATGCGTACAATATTATCTCATTAAATACTGTATAAACTTTGTCATGAAAGGGACTTCGAACATTTTGCCTTTTTGATAAATTTTCCAACGGAACCATGATAACTTTCTTTTTTTACACAAGAGTTACAATACGGTATTATTTTCAAATTAATAATCATATATAGTATATTGAAAGCAGTTGTTGAAAGCGTTTTTCCAAATATCTGAAGAAAGATCATTTCAATACTTGCTGATTTCATCCCACACTCGCGATTAAATCAAGAATTTTCTTCTGTTATGCAGCTCAAGTCAAAGTATAATGAAAGTGCTCTTCATGAATTATGTATTTTGACTTCCATCACAAGACAGCTTTTAATTAATTCTCTTGCACAAAAAGGGGTGACTATAAAAAAAACATTGTCCAGATAAAAATCGTACTGTGCACGTAACCGGTTTTTTTTTTCGCAGCGTTGAAGCAAGGGTTTAGCGAAATCTCTTCAAGATATACGAGTTGTCATTGCACACTTAGATCATACTAAGAAAACTACTAAAAATTATTTTAAGAAAACCGGTAAAATGCTTTCCGCGGCATTGCCTATACCAGCAACTTGCAAAAAAGTGCAGAGAAAAAAAAAATTGCCAAAGAACGGGGAAACCGCGAGGAAAGTATGCCATCAGTAGGTACGGACCCAGCAGTGAGAGGTGATAGCGGAACAAAGCTCATCCGGGCCGGAAGCCGGATCCTCACGTAGGTATTCGTACGTGCGCCGCCATATCGTCTAATGACGTGGTGAATAACAAGAGGTTTGACGCACGCAAAAAAAATAAAGTCGACCCTCCAGCACTGACTAAGATAAGGTCCTCTCACTATACTCCCGACTCTGGATAGGTAGAGCTCTTATAGAAGGATAACAACCCCAGCCTTGGGGAGGGAACTTTTCACACTAGTCAAGTTTTCAATTTACACAGTCTGCAAACTCCAAATATGAGTGTCTGAACCACTCTGATTTCAGTGAATCGTTTTGTAAACTCGCTTTTTGTGAAAGTTGTTACATAGATATGAGGTTCATGAACTATATACGTTGGCATCAGCAAAGGTCGCTATAAACTGACTTTTTTGATATCAAAATTTTTTCCTTTCAGATAAAAAGAAGAAAGTGAGCTATAAGAAACTGGTCAAAGGCTTATAGTCAGGCCCTGAAACATATTGACTCGCCAACATACATGCAGAAAATTGAAATTACATACAATTGAGAAGATAATAATAACTTCGCACCAACACCTGGGCAACAACTCGAAATTCCGACACTTTTCCAAAATGAAGAAGCATTATTTTATTATATTTTGATGGATCTTGAAAGAAGTGAGCTACTGACTTGGAAAAAATTCGAACGGTAAACGCACCCTAATCCCCTCCCCCCCCCCTCCCCCCCACAAAACACGCCCAAATTTTTTGCTTTCATTTTCTGGGGTTGTCAAGAAATTATGTGCAGTGTAGCAATTCGTTTATGATATGGGCTGTAGACTTCCTTATTGTTATCTTTAGAACTTATTTCCGTGCCAAAAGATTAAAAAAGTACGCTTTTCGTCTCATGTAGAGAGAGAGGAAAATTCGAATTTGTCAAGAGACTTGGGATTGCCTCGGATTCTCATGAATTTTATTTCACACTGACTTGACCTTGAAAGCTCAGAAAACCCCCTAACTTCTAAAGGAATATACGCGTGACGACGGAAAAAAAATCTTATTTCGCGGAGAGCAATGAATCTGGAAAAGGAAAAAGGATTTGGAAGTATGTCTTCTCTGGGATTTTTTCCATCAGCAGTTTATCTTTGAAGCAAAAATAACATTATAATTGATCCGCATTATAACAACAACAGTAATCATGGGGTTACAGTGGCATTCAAGAGGATTTCCAAGAGACCGCCTTACAATTTCTTTTGTTTTCTCAATGGATGCAATCGGTCTGCCATAATTATTATTATTTTTTTACTTTGGATGGCTAACTGTAATGCTATCATTTTTATTTATTCCCTACTGCTTTGGATAATAGAATAAAAGAGGCAAGGCTGCCATAAAGAAACAAGTTGCGGAGAAAATTTGGCTGCCAACATCATGACTATTTTTTTCGTCGAAATTTTACTCGCGTCCCGCTTAATTATCTATGATTGTGAGTTCTTTTGTTGTTGCTATTTTTTATATTAGTATCTTAAATATCTGTTGAATTAGTCATTTATTCATGAATTCCCCAAGGAATTTGAAATTAATGCATGGATTAAGCCATTACATCGGAATTTTCAGAGACCTGCTGGCAAATTTTTGAGTATTTCGGCTTTTAGGATTATCGACTTCTTGCTGGTTGGATCCAGTAAATCAAACGAGGTACCACAATAAGCAAACTCGCCAATAAATGCATTCATAGGCAGAAAATTTCCAAATTCAGAATGTCTTTGTTTCAGTCAATCTACACTCGACGTGGTTGCAAAAAAAATGTGGCGCTGGATTGGTGAAGACCAGAAATAAATTAACGTATTAAAAACTACATTAAATCCTTCGAAACTTCGAAAAAACACATGCAAAATAGTTCACACGCATAAAACAGTCCAACTGAATCATTGAGAGCATCTCCTCTTTTTTATATTTTCATTTTTTCCCAAAGGGATGACCTTCAAAGTACTACTGTTCAGTACAGTACTTTCTTATCAGTAACTGAAATGACCGATAACTTTTGCGGTTGATGGAAATAAAATCAAAGATTAGGTCATCTGGAAGTGCTTGAGTGTTCTGGGAGAAAGACAGGAAGCTTTGAAACGTCCTGGTCTTCCGTTAATTGGTCGGTGAAATCTCACTCATTTCATCACAATTCCCCCCACATCTCTCGAAACAAATCAATGCATCAAAACTATACCATGAAAGCCAAGATTCTGTCGGCCAACACGTCTGACATGAAATCGTTGGCCGTGTTTCATTTTTAAACATTATTGCAGCTAAATTTGCATACAAGGAGTCGACCTAAATTTTCATGAAGGCCGAGAAAATACACGAAACTTTGATACCGTTTCCGGAGGAAGTCAAGGACTTCGAGTGCCGATCAGCGTGGGTGTTTCTATAGCACCTGCGTTTGGGAAATTTANTTCCGGAGGAAGTCAAGGACTTCGAGTGCCGATCAGCGTGGGTGTTTCTATAGCACCTGCGTTTGGGAAATTTAGGCACAAAAAAAAACTAAAATCCTGGGGGATTTTTGCATCTTCGGTGGGATTGGAGTATAGCGATGGACGCTCGAGACTCGCTTCCGGCATTGATTATTCATACAGCGCCGTGATTGGATCCGTTCCTTGCCACACCTGAATCACGTTTCCTGAGTTCTCATTCTCCCCCGGGTTACTCCTTTTTTTTTTTTTATACAGTACACGCTTCAAGAGAAACTCGACTTGCATATCCGGGAAAGGAGTCTCCGAAGCTTGAAATTACGTTCCTTCGAAAAACGTTTGAAGAAGTGCGAGTATATCTCGCCTTGTCCATGCTTTTTTTTTTATTAACTGCCTATTTTCATTGAAATGTGAAAAACGAGTCGTTTGCATCATGACCTTGGTGAGCTTGTACGTATATGCTGGTCGCAGTTTCATCCCCAAAACGTTATATTGAGTCCAGCAAGTCCTAAAATGATGATAACGGATACATTCAATTTTCAAGTATAAGTGCCCCAGAATAAGTATTGACGTCATTTCAATCTGTACTACGTAAACTTACTCATCTTCACAGTTTGATGATGCTTCATCCCAATAATAGATTTAAAACCTGTGCAGCCCTCTTGCTATGCATTATTATGCAAAAAAGGTTCACCCTATGCATAATTGTAGATGTAGCTTCTGGATGGAGAAAAAAATGTCATTCCTACCACTGTTTTTGCTCCGATAAGCAACAACTGGAGTATATTTTTCAATGCTAGTTGGAAAACAAGTACGGTAGCCGCATTTCAAATAGATAGTGTATATACCACCCACAAACGTTTTTAGGCATTTTAGTGTTGAAAAAAATTAACGCGAATTAAATTTATATTTTATGATACATAATAACGTTAAATTCTTCCAGTTGATGCGCCCTAATCTATTTTCTCCTTTTTTAAAATTAGTCTTGAAAAATATAAGGGTTTTCTGTTAGGGTTAGTCAAGTTCAATGTTATACGTACACTGTGTATCCTCCTAAGTATGAGCAAAATTAAGAATAATTTCCCAAAATTTGTCAGCTCTTTTCGATTTTCCTCGAATGTATGAAATAAAAAGCAGATGCATGGAATAATGCGAATACTGTATTTTCGAATCACGCGTATTATCTTATTAAATACAGTATAAACTTTTTCACGAAAGGGACTTCGAACATTTTGCCTTTTTGATAAATTTCCCAACAGAACAATGATAACTTGTTTTTTTTTTTTTTTTTACACAAGAGTTGCAATACAGTATTATTTTCAAATCAATAATCATATATAGTATATTGAAAGCAGTTGTTAAAAGGGTTCTTCCAAATCTGAAGAAAGATCATTTCAATACTTGCTGATTTCATCCCACACTCGCGATTAAATCAAGAATTTTCTTCTGTTATGCAGCTCAAGTCAAAGTATAATGAAAGAGCTTTTCATGAATTATGTCTTTTGACTTCCATCACAAGACAGCTTTTAATTCATTCTCTTGCAAAAAAAGGGGTGACTATAAAAAAAACATTGTCCAGATAAAAATCGTTCTGTGCACGTAACCGGTTTTTTTTTTCGCTGCGTTGAAGCAAGGGTTTAGCGAAATCTCTTCAAGATATACGAGTTGTCATTGCACACTTAGATCATACTAAGAAAACTGCTAAAAATTATTTTAAGAAAACCGGTAAAATGCTTTCCGCGGCATTGCCTATGCCAGCAAATTTCAAAAAAATGCAGAGAAAAAAATTGCCAAAGAACGGGGAAACCGCGAGGAAAGTATGCCATCAGTAGGTACGGACCCAGCAGAGAGAGGTGATAGCTGAACAAAGCTCATCCGGGCCGGAAGCCGGATCCTCACGTAGGTATTCGTACGTGCGCCGCCATATCGTCTAATGACGTGGTGAATAACAAGAGGTTTGACGCACACAAAAAAAAAAAAAGTCGACCCTCCAGAACTGACTCAGATAAGGTCCTCTCACTATACTTGGCTGAGACCTATCCATCTCGAGAATATCTTCCTATTGTTGGGGTCGGAACCCCTCCCTTGAAAAGTGTGATCAGTTCAAAAGTTAAATGTGTCAGACGTTTGAGGTTTATACTCACAGACTTGGTGTCTGATTTCAGTGAATCATTTTGTAAACTCGCTTTTTGTGAAATTTGTTACATAGATATGAGGTTCATGAACTATATACGTTGGCATCAGCAAAGGTCGCTATAAACTGATTTTGTTGATCAAAATTTTTTTCATTTCAGATAAAAAGAAGAAAGTGAGCTATAAAAAACTGATCAAAGGCTTATAGTCAGGCCCTGAAACATATTGACTCGCCAACATACATGCAGAAAATTGAAATTACATACAATTGAGAAAATAATAATAACTTCGCACCAACACCTGGGCAACAATAACTCGAAATTCCGACACTTTTCCAAAATGAAGATGTATTATTTTTTTATATGTTGATGGATCTTGAAAGAAGTGAGCTACTGACTTGGAAAAAATTCGCACGGTAAACGCACCCTAATTTTTTCCCCCCACAAAACATGCCAAATTTTTTGCTTTCATTTTCTGGGGTTGTCAAGAAATTATGTGCAGTGTAGCAATTCGTTTATGATATGGGCTGTAGACTTCCTTATTGTTATCTTTAGAACTTATTTCCGTGCCAAAAGATTAAATTCTGGACGGGTTTCTTCAGCGCGCAGTTATTTTCTGTGCTTTGAAGTTAAGAAATACATTTTTGTTTGAATTTCTGAAAGAATTTTTCCAGCTTTCCATCCAATACAGGAGAAGATATTCAACCTTTCCCCGCTGAAGTGTACGGGGAAAATGTGGACTGACATGCGTAAACATTCCAAAACAGATGTCCGTATCTTGAGGGTCCACATTGTGCATCCATCATTCGTATAGAACAGATAAGTGTGGGATATTATTTAAAATCATTTAACTGAGCAGAAGTCTGCGATGTAAGATTTCCAGAAGTGATGAATCTTTCAATTTTTCTGACAAAACTTTGTTCTTGACCCAACTCTCAAGAAAGAATGAAAGCAGCGAATTTAAAACGTAAAGCCGTGCGTCAGGATATTTCGCCCATAGTTACACTTTTTTTTTTAAAGAAGGATGCAAAGCTTTTGGAGCTGCGGCATTAGAAAACGCTTGCTGAAGTCGAAGCTTCTGCAGGATTCCTGGCTTCGACAGGTTAACTGCTTCCGAAGGCCTCTCAAGATTGAGCTGCCAACCGTGTCAATATCTTCTACACATTATATTAGAAGAACAATAAAAATTCATGAAAATCTTGCGCTGATTCCAGGGAATTTTTTGTGCATTGGCCTTCTTGGTGAGTTTAGCCTGAGGCGCATGACGTTCGCGAAATTACATTCCTATATACTCACTCCATTATTGAGCAGTATACCTGTGAGTTCATCAGGGATACGACTGAAGTTCTTCGGTTTGTTGTTCCAATCAGCGTTTTCCATCCTTTCCAACTGAAGATCAGAAGGGGTTCCTTCTAAAAATTCGCGCTCTCTTGATCAATCATGTTTGCATTGATTTATAGGATAAGATAGACATGAGCCTTCAACTTGAAGCCTTTTTGTATCCCATTTTAAAATCGGGTACAGTATATATTACGACACTTTTCATGGGAATACGCTGTTAGAATATATGAGCAATACGACTAATAGTATGCAGTACTATTATTACCATACTTTTGAGTCTTCGTGCGAATTTTTGGCTGATGCTGATTACTAAATTTAAGGATAAAAATCACATCAGTGACAAGTCTGACAACCCTCGAAGTTTTTCGGCAGAGTTTAGAGGAAAACATAACTTAATATCGGTGGTTTTTATATCGGTACAATATTGCTCAACGTGAAGAGCTCATTAAATTAAAGAAAATCTTTACGAAAGATAAATTTCAAGTGGGATTTCAAAATACAATAATAAGAGTCGGAAATCTTTCCACGATGCCTTGGGGTTGAGTCCAGTAAGTGATTCATGGAGTTGTGGATCCTGATTTAGAGGCCGAGGGGAAAATCGTCTATACTGTACATGCATAAAATAAGTAAAGAAAATTCTTAAAATTTACGCGAATTTTCAAATGTTAGGATTTATTGCATAGAAAACGCATCGAAATAGGTTAAAAGTAAGTCGAACAGCCCGTAATGTTACAGAATGAAGACACGTGGTGTGATTCGAACATTTTTCTGCTGAAAAATGTCCGAAGGTTTTGCAGACAATTTCAAAACGTATATTCCACACTCCTCGTATTTCTTGCATTAACAACAAAATTACTAAAATATTTACATGTTAGTGGGATCCATATATATGATGAGTCAGCTTTTTTTGCTGAGATGGATTTAGCTGCAAAAAATCTTGAACACCGGCATCATTCCTCATGAAGCCCATGCTTGAAATCCTTTTCTATCGAGCGATTTATTCGCATAAATTACCAATAAAATCTGTCTTTCTCATCAACATTTTTTTTCAGTGATATTAGGCATGCCCGACACGTTCATCCCTGAAATATGTTGGATTCTCTCTTGGAAGCTTTTCACATTTCTTTTTTCTTCATTCAGTATTTTATAACAAACCCTGCAGTTCAACTTCGAGTCGTTCGACGGAATTTCGATTAGAATGCTGGAATTTCCCCAGTCTTCACTTCTAGCGAAATTATTCAAATACAATTCCCCGCGTCGGTACATCAGAACGTGGGAACCCGTGTAGGTTCGGGAAATGTGAGGAGCTTTTTCAGCAGGAACCTGCGAAGCATGCATTAGGAGCAGCCGACACGAGCTCGTGTCAAACGCCTGATTGACGAATACTTTGCCTGGGTCTCATCTTTTCGTTCGAGGTCGTCAAAAGCGTCGCGCTTTTTGCCCATTTTTATGCATGCTTAATTCCCGTTTCATACGACGTCGTCAAATTTGCTTCCCAGGGTTCGTGGGGAAGCCCATGCATTTTTATTTCCGTGCGTTCGAAGCCGTTGGATATTGTTTTTGAATCCATTCTTGAACAGCGAAGAAATGCGAGCTAGTGCTTGGAACACGAAAATTGTCTTACTAAATTGTAGAGGACATTAAAAGGTATTCCAACATATAGTCAATATAATTGTTGGAGAGCTTTTTATGCCTGGTTGAAATCCCATCCGATGCTCATGCAGAAAATTCCATAATCATTGATTGATTGATAAGTATGCTTTATCTTCTGCTTTATAGTCAGTTTTCAAGAGGTTCAAAACATTTTCCCAGCACCTTTCGAAGCAGAAGCACGGCACATCCCTTCAGAAATTAGAAGAAACTAAAAAAAAAAAACACCATATGCATCACTAGTACATGAAATATGCATGAATCCTTTGACTGGGTCCTTATTTAACAAAAATACACAAAACACCCGACAATTAGTGATCACAGTTAATAAAACAAAAGATGTTAATCAGTCTGTATTCACAGCTAATTAAAAATTAATTAAAATTTTAGAAATAATCTTCAAGGAGAAATCATATATAGGGCTACCACTTATTCTTCCTGATCCTCCAAGATTTCAGAGAGAACCTTCTTATTCAATTGTAAAAATCCCCAGTCTTTTAAAATTTGGGTAGCGTTAGTGTGGAATGCTGGGCATAAGAAAAGAAGCTGCTCAAGAAAACATATTATACAGGTACATCAGAGTTTCTCAAACGCAAACGGAACTACGGTTTTTTCAGTCTAAATAAAGCAGCTATTCGTTTGAGAAATTTTGCCCGAGTCAACACTGTACATCAAGCACGAGAAAAAAATGTATTCTATTTCATTCTGGAAATTCAAAGCATTTGCGGAAGTAGCATGAGAATTGGCCTAATTCTTGACATGATCTTCAGACGCAGAAAATGTGTACTTTGTAAGAAAATTGTAGGAATCGCCGATGCATGCTGGGAATCCTCTCAGCTCAGTTTCAAAGGTCGATTCTCAATACTGTACTTGCAACTTCCTTGTTGACACCTCGGTGTTTATCAGCCCTGAAAATCTTTCTGTTGATACACATATGGTTTTAGGAAAATATATAGATAATACTGGGGAAATTTGAGAAGATATTCGTTAAGGAGGCTGTTGACTATGATCCAATTACGATCCAAATGTCAAGGCGCGACCTGCTTTCACAAATCCCTTCCTTCAATAAAGGTATGTTCCATCAACACCCAATCATCAGAATCCATCTACTGTTATTCAGCACTCAATGATTTGGATGACGTCAAGCGCAAAAGTAGTGGATTTGACTGAAAATCCAGGAGATTCGCCCAAAACGTGATGTTTGTTGGTTGTTCAGTCAATCTAGGGGTTAATCCTCATTCGAACCGGTTCAGATGATCATCGAAAATCATTGAATGCAACGCTGGAAAGGGAAAATTTTCATCAGAAAATTGAAACAGATAACTTTTTCTGAGAAGTCTTCTTCTGGCACGGCCTTTCTAGACTGGAAACACGTCTAAGCATTCCATCGCCTTTTTATTGAAGGGAAAACAAGTTCTCGATTCGTCTGAAGAGTTCTAGACAGTCTTTTACCCGTATTAATTTCCTATTTGCTGTAATCAGTTCTTGTAATTTGATCCTAGAAGCAATCTTGTTTATGTGTATTCTGTTCTGTTCGCTTGTAGATTTACTTGAATGTGATTTGAAAGAAATTTAACAAAGCAAACCATTCCTGTCGCCAGTTTCGCCACTCAATGCGCAGTTAATTCTTTATACGTGTCCCTCCAAATTTATATTTATTTTTGCATGTGTATTTAGACTATTTAACATGTGTTCTGCTTCAAAATATTTTTCGCGATTCCTGCTGTGTTTCTGGAATTTTTGTCAAAGAAAGCTGCGGTTATGCAATACAAGAGAATGAAACCCTGAGAATGATCTCGGAAATCATAAGTGTTCGGCGCATGAAAGAAGAAAAAGGATATTTTTGGTTTCCTAAACTTGGATCGAAGGTAGGGAAATGAGAATGAATAAAAGGCATCCATATAAAAAATACCATTCAGGAAACAAAAAAGGAAGCAAAATACAGTATTGAAAACGATTCAGATAATTGTTTTGCGATATATTGGCAAATGATTTTCTCAAGGGTAATTCGCGGGGAAACTGCCAATAAATGTTCGCGGTTTTTATCTGATGCGGTGAATAAAATATGGGCAAAAAACAAGATACGGTGTCTTATTTAAGTTTCCGTTTGCACTGTCTAAAATATGAACACTCAGCATCAGCAATTTTCTTGTTTTTTCGTGTTTCTTAACTCAAATTTTGTGGGTAAATAAGCAGCGAGTTAGTCTGGAGCAAATTTGCCAAATTGTGGGAACAGCAGCAGTCACTCCGATGCCATAAGAAATGCCATCGAGTGGATTAGTTTGTGCTGCTTGTTTTCGCTTTCAAAACTCCACGATATATGAAGTGAGTTTTCCGTATATTTCCCGCACTTTCGTTGAGATTTCGTTGAGGGATTGGATGAAGATATTGAGGGCTCCCAATAATGCTTGATCAATCTTTCCTGAACAGAATCCAAATCCTGACTCTCGAGTCACGTGGGGAAATAATAAGACGAAGCACGTGTAAGGTCAGAAAGAAACTCCTGGGTAACCCTCGTTTTTCTCTCATCATCATCGACGTCATTTTTCTCTCTTCTTTTTTTGCCTTTTTTTTTTTTTTGCTTCTGCCATTCGAACCTTTTTCACGCATAAGAGCTGCAGTGATTGAGGCTGGAGAGGAAAGCTCGTAATTGCCCAGATCGGAGCCAGATCCGCGTGGATTACCGGCACGCAATCTTACTTACAGGCCAGAATGCTCAGAAATCCGTCTTTCCTTTCTATAGGTCCATCTGTCGCTCGAAAAATGAGCTTTTTCGTGTCTCAGACTCGAGGCGTATTTTAAGAACAGGAATTTTTGGTTGAAAAATGCATGACTTATATTACTTAGAGGTAAGAACTTATTGTTTCGTTATTCGATGTGAATCAGAGTTGAAATGCTGCGGGGAGGAAATGTTGTTGCTCTGAAATTTGGTTGTGTTTGCTATATATATATATATAATTGAGCTCGAGAAGCTAATTTATCGTATAAATGAAACTCGCGGAAATGAGTATGATCATGACAAGAAATAGGTTCGACTTGTGTTTGTGAAGCAACATTGATGATTCAGACTTTGCTTCAGCAACATGACAAGAAATAGGTTCGACTTGTGTTTGTGAAGCAACTTTGATCATTCAAATTATCACAAAAGATACCTTCGCTACTTCAACGTACCTAAGACAAATTGCATGCTTGAAAAGGCAAAAAAGGGTTTTTGAGTTCGAAAACTCGGCTTGATTCGCATAGATTATTCAATAGGATGCATTTTTTTCTGGTCAAATCCTTAGCAAGGACTATTCATAGATGTTCCAATTGCAGAAATATGCCGAATCCCTTGTGGAGAGCACGAAGCAAATAATTTGTAATATTTTTCTGAGGAATGACACTTTTTCTAAAATATTTAGCCTCGGTTAAATTCCAGAAAGTCCTTCAAATTATGCTGCAGAAGGTTTGACTCAAACAGTTTGGGAGATTTTATTTGCATTGCATTCGAAGAAATTTCTCGGGGATTAAATGTATATTCCAATGGCATATTTTAATATCAAAGCGCGATGCACGTCAATCATCCGCTGCAAGACTGGCATACATTATTTTCTTTAAATCGACTAATTCTTGATTACTCCTTAAGTTTGTTGATTGTTGTATTGTAAACGGTTTTTGCATTTGAATTACTTTGCTTCAGCAACATGACAAGAAATAGGTTCGACTTGTGTTTGTGAAGCAACTTTGATCATTCAAATTATCACAAAAGATACCTTCGCTACTTCAACGTACCTAAGACAAATTGCATGCTTGAAAGGGCAAAAAAGGGTTTTTGAGTTCGAAAACTCGGCTTGATTCGCATAGATTATTCAATAGGATGCATTTTTTTCTGGTCAAATCCTTAGCAAGGACTATTCATAGATGTTCCAACTGCAGAAATATGCCGAATCCCTTGTGGATGAGAGCACAAAGCAAATAATTTTTAATATTTTTCTGAGGAATAACACTTTTTCTAAAATATTTAGTCTCAGGTAAATTCCAGGAAGTCCTTCAAATTTTACTGCAGAATGTTTGACACAAACAGTTTGGGAGATTTTATTTGCATTGCATCCGAAGAAATTTCTCAGGGATTAAATGTATATTCCAATGGCATATTTTAATATTAAAGCGCGATGCACGTCAATCATCCGCTGCAAGACTGGCATACATTATTTTCTTTAAATCGACTAATTCTTGATTACTCCTTAAGTTTGTTGATTGTTGTATTGTAAACGGTTTTTGCATTTGAATTGCATGCCTAAACAAAAAAATACGTCCTGAAACCAAAGACGTTTGGATGTAGCCATTTTTTTTAGCGAAGTATCACGTTTTCGAGAAACACACACGACGGAAACTCTTGGGAATAAAAGGTCGTCCTTCGGAAACGTTGCAATTTCCTGTCTCGAGGGAAGCAAACTATGCTGTTTCAGTTGAGACTGTCGAGTTCGTTCCTTTTATTTAAAAACATTCTGAATTTATCAGAGAAAATAGACCGCGTCGCTTTTCAAAAAGTTCATATGCCACCCAGTTGACGCATCACCGGAACGCTTTGGTACCTCTTATTACTCCTCTGATTTGCATCTCTCTCTATTCTAATGCTCACTGAAGAGAGTTTGGGTGTAAACAAGAGTAGAAATGGTCGCAATGAATTCTGGTGTAATATATACAGTACATAGAAAGTTCAAGACGAAGGTACTCTTTGTACAAAACAGCCTCTTCGCGAGCAGAACGGCGTTTCCGCTTCTTTTCTTGTGAATTGTCTTTTTTTCTAGTTTTCGCGGTGAAGCAACTTTTTCTCTGAAATTCCGGAGAAAACCGACGCACTACTTATAAAATCACATCGTGATTACAAAAAAAGAATACCGCGATAATGTTACTGTTTGAAGAATGTACGATTGCACGCGAAATTATGAAGTATCTCAGGAGGAAACTGATGCACGCCTGATCTCTTCTAAATAATCTAATCTGCATGTTTCATTCAAACCTTCAATGGAGAATTCATTCTCCATTATTTCATCCGTAGGAGGTTGATCCATCTTTTGCACTCATGCCATGATTCAAAAATGGCAAGCATTAAAAATGTATCAAAATGGATTCCACGCGTGTCTGCATTTGAGCCGGCAATTTTCCACGCTATGAACTGGGTTTAAGCTTTCAAGTTGAGGAAAAATACCTCTTTTTTTCTCAATAACAAAAGCTGGGAATGTACATTCATTTTCTTTTTAATCTATACGCGAATTCATTCGGAATACAACTTGGAAAAGCAACATAAATTTATATATGTTGCATGGATTGACATCATTCAGCAGGCAAGGAAAATATTCAGGCATTTCGGACACGATTTACGTAATTCAATTAGTTTCCTGATTTCCACGCAACATTTTTTTTCGGTAATTTCGAGAACCAATTCTGTTACTGTTTCTATCAATTCGAGATATAAATTTTAAAAATGGCTCTGGAAACGAAAAAAAAATATTTCTAGAACTGAACTCGATTAATGATATAAACGTGCTGGTTCTGAACAATATCGTATTGGATAACTCGCTACAAAAAAATTACCTGAAATTTCTGAGCGAATATTATGCGAATAATGTTTTTCTGGTGATTTAGAGGTGTCAGAGAAAATAAAGGTGACGCTAATGTAGCAAATTCAACTTCAATTCCTGTACATCCGCAAACAGACTTTTAAGCAATTTCAATTGTGTTTACATCTTCAAACCATTTTTGGATATACGAAGTGACAGTAATCCCAGATTTCCGGATAACTGAGTATTTCTCTTGTACGCCTCCTTTTTTTCGAGAAATGAGTCGAAACACTATTAAGAGGAATTCCAGGGTACATGTTTGGGAAAATGGAAAAACGTCTCGCCAAACCGTGAATATTTGTGTCGACTTGGGTGTTTCGATCGAGCAGATGATTCGGATATCTGACATGAACGATTGAAAGGTATTGCCATCGCCAGCTCGACAGAAGCAAAGAAAATCCTGAAGGCTTCGCCATAACGTATATATATTTACGAGCACTTATGGCGCGTCAAAGGTCACACGATTTCCTCCGTTGATCCCGCTGTCTCCACTCGTATATTCCCACGTGGAATATTTCCATTGGAAAAATTCACAGATATGGGTCTTTCAAATAGTCCAAAAGACGCAAAATGCTCCCACGCAGAAACCAGCAAGTATTGTGTAACGCCGAAGAGGAGACAATTTTGAGAGCGATTCTTTTCCCGGGAGCATACACTTCTTTTTTCTTTTGTGACAGAAAATAGGTTGAAAATGTTGATCTTTTCGAATATCTTCAGTATATACCGTAGTCCTAATTAAAATTAAACGCATTCGATCGCTCATATACAAGTAAATGCATGTAATTGTTCATCCAGTTTTTCTAACCTTGAGATTGTTGTGGTTGATCGTTCCTTTGCTATAAAAACAAAATCAAAATTGCAATTTTACTGAAGCTTTCCCTGCTGTAAGTATTTTATTATTTTTTACGCTGACTCCTGGTCTGCTGAAGTAATATTTTTCAATCAAATCAATCCCATTTTTAACCTGAAATGTGCGAGTGAAACATGCCTCACGTCACCATTTTTAATTCCTGAGCTCTCCGCTTAAATAAAGTGTATCACATTGGCAGGCTGATTGTGACTTGGTCATTTTATTCCTCGAGAAATGACGAATCGCCATGTCGTAGGAAATATTTTTCAAAATATTTTATGTATTTTGGAGAGTGGGAACTTTTCAGTATAGGTTTTCGGCTATAATATTTTGAGCACCAGCACGCACTGATTTCGAAACCATTCCAAGATAACAAATTTGCTTTCGTTTTTTAAAAATGTAAGGCGTATAATGAATGAATCTGTTCCACATTTATCAAAAATTTTCTTATCAATTACCGTTGATAAAAAAGTCTTATAGAAAAGAACTGGGCTTTCATTTAGGGCCTGAGTAGCAGAAGGGTCATCTATAAAAACCTGTACTAGTGCAATCTCGGGCCTAAACCTGAGTTAGGACCCCTTACCAGATTTAATCGAACGTCCGCTCGAATTTTCAGAAAATTCACGGAAGCACTGGAAGGACAAGTTCAAAGATGCTTCATTCTTCCATTGACGTCGTCTATGTCCTTATCATACTTCTCTCAAAGGGATTCAATTTGTCAGAAGATCATGAAGTGAAGGATTATCCTCCAAAATATAAAGAACGTCGGCTTTTAAACCCCCAAAGTACACATTTTCCCGAAAAGCAACCGACACCGCTGAGCAGACGAAAAACATTTTCTTCGAATGGACAAAAAAACAAACAGTTAGTTCAAGTGAAGTTACTAAATAGGGCACTTCTAGTACTTCACTTCCTAATAGGCTGTTTTATCTTGCTTATTCTAAGAGACAGCCCGAAATTTCGGGCTTCATGTGTAAATCCCGAAATGCAACCGACACCGCCGAGCAGACGAAGAACCTTTTCTTCGAACAGATTTTTTTTCGTTTGTCAATCAAGTTCACTTGAATGATTTATCCCGAAAATATAAGAAAAAGATGAAATGAGACCGGAATCAGTCACTAACACTGACCCAAAAGCGTAATTAAAGGCTTTGAAAACTATTCGCGTCCTTTTTACTTACCTTCTCGTCAACCTTGAAAAAAAAAATATTTAGAAATATTCTTCCCTCTGAAACGTATAGCCAGACCGACAGCAGGGAAACTTGATTGAACGATATCTTGAAGTGAGATTAAACGTTTCGCACGAAAAATCGCTTATTTCTGAGCATTCGCCCGTGCAAAGAATGTGAACTATTTACCGCTTTTTAAGCATTTCTGCTTGCATGGTGGGACAAGAATTCGACCATTATTGAGGCATGCAAATAAGACACAAGAAGTGCGTGATTATTCAGCATCAATTCACAAACATTGTATGCTTGTCTCATCCAGCCATCTATACTGCGTTTTTACTAGAAATTATTTTTGTTAAAGAGTATAAAGCAAACATCTGAAGAGTCAGTTGCAAAATGCACGCAAATCTCTCATGATGATGACCAATAATTGATGATCGATTCAATAGATCAGTTTTCCCCAACCCATGGTCCGTAGAAGTATTTTGCCGGTTTGTAAGAGATTTTCAGCCTAATAAATGCATCAGAAGTTGTGATGAAGTCTGTTATTGTTATCTGATATAGATTGGAAAGACGATGGCAGTTGAAATTATCTGATTAAAGTAAAAGTTGGCTTTTCCCACAATAACACTCAAGAATAATTTTCATCTGCTGAAATGAATTATTTCCAGTTTTCCTTTTGGGAAACCATTTTTAAAGCCCAGCTTTCTAATTTTAGAAGACACCCCACTTTAGTTGCTTCATGGTTCTCAACTTGATTGTTTAAATAAACGTTTTGTTCGGAGGACTCATGCATGGGA
>CAJPEX010003543.1:0-21837 GCA_905338405.1 Notodromas monacha
AGTATTCTTTCCTTTCGCGCCCCATTAGCATCAATAAAATGCGATTAAAGTTCCTGGTTCGAGAGGCCACACGTGCTTCCTCTATATATACTGTATATATATATATATATACTGTATAGAGAATAAAACTTACCTTTTCTGCCAAAAATACGGGAAGCACGCGAGAAAAAAAAATTCAAACACCATATGAAGCAAGTATCCCATCTGCTTCTATCATATGATTGTATATTGTACCTCCTAACGTTAAAAAAATTCGGTTAAAAGCCGTGGTTTGAAATTTGAAGAAACGATTGGGTTTTCGATCGGCTTTAACCAGGGTAAAAGCCGTGGTCGTCGTCATTTTACCACAGGATTGATCGGTATTTGATTGACTTTTCAAATTTTACCGCGCAAAGAGTTGATATACTGAATTTTGAGTAAAATAATTGAGTAAAGTTTAATTCTGTCAAGGTATTTATTCCTGCTGAATTATTGCTCAGCCAAGTTTGGCTACTGACATACCATTTTTCACTCGAGAACTGTTCTCCTTTTTTCAAGCTTTATCAAATTTTATGATTTCTTTCAATTTCCACGCTAGACAGAAATGGAAATTGTGTACAGCAACCTGACTGTTGTCACGTTGAGCTAGGATATAGCTCAATGGCAGTTCCCAATGGTTGTACTGTGTCCAATGTGTGATCAAGGATCATAAAAGAAATAAATAAAAATACAGGCAATCAGCCTTTTGAGGCCAAGAACACATATTCAAGGGGTCACCTCGAATATACTGTATGTTCCTAGTTTTGAAATTATATTTATTCAGATATTTTCAGTGAATAAAATGAAGAATTCAATGAATCCAATAGAATAAATTCACTCGCTCAATAAATACAATCACCAGATCACATCAAACAAATACACATCACATATTTGTGCACAAATCAGTTAGTGAAAAGAAATGAGGAGATTGTCAAGGTTCTCAAGTTCTTACTAACGTCTATTTAAACTTAATTAATCTCGAAAATAATCAAAGAACCTTAACAGGCCAGTCCACTAGACTGGTCTTTTAAGGTCTTATAAGAACCTATAAGAGACCGGAGTGATGGGCCAAATTAATAAAAATCAAAGAAATCAATGTGCGCATCATCATGCAGGTGATGTGAGAGGTCCTCTCTCGTGTTTTCTCCGCAACACCCTGTAAACCAGCTCAAGTCGCTTTTTGCACGCAAATCCAAGCAGAACTCTGAGATCGAAATAAATAAGAGCGCGTAATCGAAGCCAAGCCTTGAATCCCTCACCCGCCTGCGTAAGTATGCTTGCAAAAGGAAAGATTTATCTCCCATTTCCGACACCGATTCTTTCTTCTTTTGGCAATCTGCCTCTATAGCAGTAATTTCTCTGCCGACAGGAATTAAAGTTCACGAATGCGGAAAAAAACGGGGAGGGGCTTTGTGCTGCGCGGAAATTCTTAATCTCGCCGAGAGTGAGGAACAAAACTTTCGAAAATGGGATCTTGATGCTGTTTTCTTCCTTTTTTCATTAATCCTCAGAGTAACACTGCTTGCTTTTCACCTTTATTTTTTCTTTCTTTCTTCAACGTCGACAGAAAAGAGAAGAAGTAGAGAGAAAAAAGCTACAGGAACTTTTAAGCCTGGTTCAATCCTTGTTCCGTTCCTACAGCAAATTTACCGGCATAAGAGGATTTGAGAAAAGTTCAAGCTGTCGGTGCTGCGATACTCCCACTGATGGGAATCTCGCCGCAGTTTTTCAATTTCTATCGAAGTGGTGTGTTGGGGGGAATGAAACCCGAGAATTCGGAGACTAATGCCGGCCATAAGCGTGATCCGGATCCGGATACGGTGGAAAAATAAGGCGCAAAAAAATAAAACCGAGAGAAAACCGGAAACTTCCGCTTCCGGCGCAAGAGAAGTTTTCAAAGTTATCGCCTTGTCCTGAGTCACAATATCCGAGTCAACGTGGAAGTTAGGCTCTCTAATTGCCTGTTTCAAAAGGCGACGCGACCAAATAAGAGATATGTCATATATATATATATATATTATATATATAGAGGAAGCACGTGTGGCCTCTCGAACCAGGAACTTTAATCGCATTTTATTGATGCTAATGGGGCGCGAAAGGAAAGAATAGTTGGAGGAAATTTCTTGGTCTTATCTGTTCTCCTTTTTTTGTCCTGTTCAGTATCGTCATTTGTTGAGGGGAGTTACTGTACTTGCAACAACGGAAGACGATAAATAATATAATTTTTGTCAGGTACATCAAATTTATTTCAGTATCTTTCACAGATTTCCGAATACTGTACTCGGCAAAAAATTCTTTACAGAAAAATTTTATTCTTGGCTCGTCGAGAGTGAATTTCAGCTTTTCTATAATTTACATATTTTTGAAAGAACTTTTGATGTGCCTCATCTACTTTATTGAACGTCGGTGCTTAGTGGAAACCTAAGACAGCATTACAGAGGGTGATGTAAAATGTCTTATTTATTCTTAGACGTCTTATAGAAACGGCGCCTTAACCCTAGGCTTTTTTTAGTACTGCATTTTGACATCACAGGGCTGACCAATTAGAATGCTTTCATAAAAGCTTCAAGCAAATTTTCGGATCGCAGATAAGTGGATCAGAAATATTTTTCCTTGAAATAGTAGATAGATTTTAGGTTTCCATTATGCTGACTGACTGAAGACATTTTCTGAAATCCAAATGGTCTCAGTCCGATACTTATTTAATCCCCAAGAAAAATGCCCATGCGTTTTCTTTAAATAGATCTTCGGTCTTGTCAATATTCATTGGTCTTGATTTCAGCTTTTCTGAGTGTTTTTGTTTCCTTTCTCCATGATCACGTGGTCGTTCGCGTACTTCTCCTTTGTTTTTTAAGATGAAGTTTTCAAGTGTGAAATGTGGTAAAGTGAGCAGCATCATCATGAATCAGTTAAACTTTCTTTCTCTTTATTAAATTTCAGCTTTGTTGATTACATGGACGAGGCTAAAAATGATGCTTTAAGTAAACTGCTAATGTTTCTTCCCCGGATATCCGTGATGATGCGTTGAATCGAGAAGCTTCACAAGCGGCTGACTTTCAGAGTCAGTCTGCAAATACAGTAACATGGAGTCATCTAGAAAGTCTAGAAAGCTGAGTGCGTCCTACAAGGCGAAGCAATANTCAGCCAAGTTTGGCTACTGACATACCATTTTTCACTCGAGAACTGTTCTCCTTTTTTCAAGCTTTATCAAATTTTATGATTTCTTTCAATTTCCACGCTAGACAGAAATGGAAATTGTGTACAGCAACCTGACTGTTGTCACGTTGAGCTAGGATATAGCTCAATGGCAGTTCCCAATGGTTGTACTGTGTCCAATGTGTGATCAAGGATCATAAAAGAAATAAATAAAAATACAGGCAATCAGCCTTTTGAGGCCAAGAACACATATTCAAGGGGTCACCTCGAATATACTGTATGTTCCTAGTTTTGAAATTATATTTATTCAGATATTTTCAGTGAATAAAATGAAGAATTCAATGAATCCAATAGAATAAATTCACTCGCTCAATAAATACAATCACCAGATCACATCAAACAAATACACATCACATATTTGTGCACAAATCAGTTAGTGAAAAGAAATGAGGAGATTGTCATCCAAGAGTTCAAGAATGATTGCAGATAAATTTGAATTAATTAGAGCTTTTATTAGTTTCTTGGAATTGTCCGGTCAGGTGATCTGACCAGAAAATTCCAGAATATTCTTGGATATTCTCTGGCCTCTGATGGGCCAAATTAATAAAAATCAAAGAAATCAATGTGCGCATCATCATGCAGGTGATGTGAGAGGTCCTCTCTCGTGTTTTCTCCGCAACACCCTGTAAACCAGCTCAAGTCGCTTTTTGCACGCAAATCCTAGCAGAACTGTGTGATCGAAATAAATAAGAGCGCGTAATCGAAGCCAAGCCTTGAATCCCTCACCCGCCTGCGTAAGTATGCTTGCAAAAGGAAAGATTTATCTCCCATTTCCGACACCGCTTCTTTCTTCTTTTGGCAATCTGCCCCTATAGCAGTAATTTCTCTGCCGACAGGAATTAAAGTTCACGAATGCGGAAGAAAACGGGGAGGGGCTTTGTGCTGCGCGGAAATTCTTAATCTCGCCGAGAGTGAGGAACAAAACTTTCGAAAATGGGATCTTGATGCTGTTTTCTTCCTTTTTTCATTAATCCTCAGAGTAACACTGCTTGCTTTCCACCTTTATTTTTTCTTTCTTTCTTCAACGTCGACAGAAAAGAGAAGAAGTAGAGAGAAAAAAGCTACAGGAACTTTTAAGCCTGGTTCAATCCTTGTTCCGTTCCTACAGCAAATTTACCGGCATAAGAGGATTTGAGAAAAGTTCAAGCTGTCGGTGCTGCGATACTCCCACTGATGGGAATCTCGCCGCAGTTTTTCAATTTCTATCGAAGTGGTGTGTTGGGGGGAATGAAACCCGAGAATTCGGAGACTAATGCCGGCCATAAGCGTGATCCGGATCCGGATACGGTGGAAAAATAAGGCGCAAAAAAATAAAACCGAGAGAAAACCGGAAACTTCCGCTTCCGGCGCTAGAGAAGAAAAGTTTCAATAGCGGAACAGGACTCAGTGTTATAGGCTCAGTTGCACCTTCAATCCGAGAGATTAACGGACAAAGTTTTCCGCTGCGCTGGTTTATTCTCTATACAGTATATATATATATATATACAGTATATATAGAGGAAGCACGTGTGGCCTCTCGAACCAGGAACTTTAATCGCATTTTATTGATGCTAATGGGGCGCGAAAGGAAAGAATACTCGGAGGAAATTTCTTGGTCTTATCTGTTCTCCTTTTTTTTGTTTGTCCTGTTCAGTATCGTCATTTGTTGAGGGGAGTTACTTGCAACAACGGAAGACGATAAATAATATAATTGTTGTCAGGTACATCACATTTATTTCCGTATCATTCACAGATTTCCGAATACTGCACTCGGCAAAAAATTCTTTCAGAAAATTTTTTTCTTGCCTCGTCGAGAGTCAATGTCAGCTCTTCTATAATTTAAATATTTTGGAAATAACTTTTGATGTGCTTGATCTACTTTATTGAACGTCGGTGCTTATAGTGGAAACCTAAGACAGCGTTACAGAGGGTGATGTAAAATGTCTTACCTCTTAGACGTCTTATAAGAACAGTGCCTTAAACCTAGGCTTTTTTAGTCCTGCATTTTGACATCAAAGGGCTGACCAATTAGAATGTTTTCAAAAAACTTTCAAGCAATTTTTCGGATAGCAGATAAGTGTATCAGAAATATTTTTCCTTGAAATAGTAGATAGATTTTAGGTTTCCATTATGCTGACTGACTGAAGACATTTTCTGAAATCCAAATGGTCTCAGTCCGATACTTATTTAATCCCCAAGAAAAATGCCAAAGTGTGAAATGTGGTAAAGTGAGCAGCATCATCATGAATCAGTTAAACTTTCTTTCTCTTTATTAAATTTCAGCTTTGTTGATTACATGGACGAGGCTAAAAATGATGCTTTAAGTAAACTGCTAATGTTTCTTCCCCGGATATCCGTGATGATGCGTTGAATCGAGAAGCTTCACAAGCGGCTGACTTTCAGAGTCAGTCTGCAAATACAGTAACATGGAGTCATCTAGAAAGTCTAGAAAGCTGAGTGCGTCCTACAAGGCGAAGCAATAAAGCACGTTGAAGACAGACTTGTTATTCAGAAAACAAATGTAAAAAATGATGCAAGAAAAAAATAAAACCAGTGCTTGAAAAAGATGAGAATATGGAACCGTGCCGAGAAATTATGAACATCGATGGGACCGAAGGCGCTGAAAATTACACTCATTCTAGTCATTTTAAACCATCATTTGATTTGTGCGGATGGAATTTGTTAGGTAATCTTTTTTGAAGCTGCTGAACTTGGCTCAGTGTCTTTTGGCCGACGCAGATGATAAAATGTTTGGCAAAATGACTACTTCGCATTCTTCCGTTTTTGTCACGCGATATTTTTCACTGTGTATTCTGAGACCCGTCGCATAGAGACGCAAGCAGGCTTTCTAGCAATGAAATAACTTACAAAAACTGATTTACAACAACAACAACAAAAACTTTCAGACTACCCCTCGCACATCTTTCTCGCACTTCACCATGAGTGCACGCAAGGAATAAATCCAAATAAAATCACGTTTCCAGAGCCGAAATTATTCTTCGCTCTCCTGAGGGGCCTGTGATGTACAAGGGTTGGTTCATAAGTTTTGAGACTTTTTGAAATAGATCCAACGGAGTTTCAACAATTCCAGCAAACATTTTTTTTTACCTGCATAGCCCCATCATTTGACAACCTTTCAGAGCTGCTCAACATATACTCTACGCCGAATTTAATGCATTCTTTTCATGCAATAAACCCCATGATCAAAACATTGCAAAAAATCAAATTCTATAATTTGATTATGCACCCTATGACATTTGGCTGTTCCTGATGGTGAAGAATGACCCAAAAGAGATTGATTTTGAGGTTGGGACAACATCATTTCCACTTTCAAAATGCAGGTTAATCACCTAATTACTAATGGAACTCAATTTTTGGCACCGTATTTGTTGTAAAATGTATTGCATGATGTCATCATGATATTAGTGAGTCCCTGAACAGCATAATAATACCCCATTCTTGAATTGAGTTTCATACGTTAAAGTTCCACATAGCAACACACCGGAATTGGCATACCAGAACATTGCAACAATGTCTGGCAACTGGTCATTCACTTGACTAGGTTTACTTTCTGTTTACTTATATTCATGTATGGCCAGTTACCTGTATTGTGCATCCAAAGTCTATAAAGGAGTGTCCAAACACTCCTTCTGTGCTCATTGCTGGTCTGGACTGTTTTTGTGCATGATCTGAAATATACGTTATTGGGACTAAGAGAAGTTGTCTCATTTGCATTACTCCAGCCATAAGATTAATACTTCTTGACAAAGGATTATCTTGACAGTAATCATTGGATAAGAGTTTAAAGCACTACAACATGCAGAAGACATTCTTGCATAGTCTTAAAGCTTTTGTTCATATCCAACAGTTTGGGATAACAATGAAAAAAGTATTGAAATTGGCAGAGTGTATGTTGAACAGCACTAAAGTGTTGCCAAATGATGGTGGCTAGGCAAGTAAAAAAAAATGTATTTGGAATACTGTTATTGGAACTTTGTCGGATCAACTTCAAAAAGTCTCTACTCTTATGGACCATCCCTCGTATATTTATATATATATGGAGTCCACCTGAAGGTGCGTGATGAACCCCATTCTTCCAAGGGGGGGACCAGATGCAGTTTTAACCGACGGGTGGGCACATGTGTGTGCCTCACAATAGAGAAGAACGTCGATTCAGAAAAAGCCCCTGTGACCAGCAGTGAGGAGCTGGAGACCGGAAGCTTTCCGGGGGGGTTTTGGTGGGGGGTTCTGTAGCTCAGCAATCAATCTGCTTGCGGTTCCACTGGCGTCTCCTGCCTGCACACCCCTTCCAGTCGTCGCGGCCCTGGCTTCCGGGGTGATTACCATGTGAAAGACAGGAGCTCCATGAACATGGAGTTATTGCGATCTGCGTCCCGATTTCCGTTATCTTCGCCTGGCTTTTAATCTCTTTTTTTTTTTTTTAGGCCAGTAAGTCTAAAAAGAGCAAAGAAATCCCATTCGTTAGATTATCCATTTGATGCTCATCTGATGCATTAGAAATAGCTCAAGCTTCAAATTATAAATGCCGTGAGACGATTTCTGAAAGATTTTTGAAACGATTTTCATTTTGTAGCCTGATATGGCTTTTTATTATTTCCATACCTAAAATAAATCCCATTCTTGAATCTTGAGATTATCCACTTGAAAAACATATGCTAGTTGGATTTCTTGAAAAAGAACATATCAGTGAATGAAAATGCAGAGTCAATCAGCATTTTGAGGCCAAGAACTTATATTCAAGGGGACGCCTTGAATAAGCGTTCATAGTTATGTTTTCAATTTTATTCCATTTTCTGAATCACAAAAAACTGGAATTTAGAGGATTTGAAACTCCCAATTCACACGCAAGAAACCACAACACCAGATTTGTGTACAAGTCAGATTAGAAGGATAATGATAATAATTCACCAGGAGTTCAGAGTCAAGAGAGAGAATAATTCAGAAAATCTTTGTGGAGGTTCTTCTTTCCTCAACGACACACAATACAATAAAACGCATTCAAATGAATTCAAGATTTTATGGATTAAAGCTTTATATAGGTTTTAAAACATATTCTAAAACTCATTTTCTTCCCACGCCTGGCTTTTAATCAAAAAATTTTTTCGAAGCCCTTACGTCTACAACGAGCAAAAAATCCCCATCACCAAGCCTTTCCAAGCAATGCATTAAAGTTGACGATATTTCAGTAATAAAGACGTTATACAGTGTATAAATTTGTAGAGATTACCTGGGATGTATTTTCTCAATACGGATGACTTCCTGTCGCATTTGAAGCAGAAAATGGACATCTGCGTAAATAGGACGAATCCCTAAAAGTTTAAGAGATGTAGGTCAACCGGAATTGCACAGGCTTTTCTGCTGTTTTTTGGTTTCCTAGGATTACCTGGATCAAGAAGTTGACCAGTGGTCTGTTAGCAAGTTTTGAGAATATGTTTAACATATATGAGTGAGATTCTCTGGATTCCTGGCCCTTTTTTTTTCGTGGTGGAACATGGACAAAATCTTCCGCTTGAAAGGGATGCAGTTTTTCATTTTCTGAGGAATTTCACAATACTGTACTGCATCCCAATCTGTTTGCATCATCCTTGTGTTTCTTGTGCCATATTATGATTTTTTGTCTGAGAGAGATGGCTCTGGTCAAGGCTTGGGGTGGCAGAAGAACCTTCGGAACGCATTTGAATTGGAAATCGAGGATACATTCAAAGGATACGATCTGAACTTCCTTTTTTCAATGTCATGCATGAGTTGAAGCTTGAAAAATAAATTTTTAATGTATGAAAAATACTCGTGTTCTTGATACAGTATATTTAAAACGATGTGCGAATAAATATCTGGAGAACAACGATTCAGTGCATTGAAAAGATATCCCAGATATATATTCGTTTCATCAACTCCATAGATACGTTACTCGCTAAAAATACTGGAGTATTTTTAGCGGAACTATTTTTGGACGCATTTGCCCCCCCCCCCCCCCGTTAAATTTACGTAAGTATTGTATATGGCAAAANGCGGCATTTGCCCCCCCCCCCCCCCCCGTTAAATTTACGTAAGTATTGTATATGGCAAAAAAGTCTGTCGAGATAATATAAGCTTTGGTGTACACATGCAATCCATCTCAACTGCTGAAGTACTGATACGCCAGTTTTACGCCATATGCTGACCTTTCCGAAGCACCAGCAAATTTACCATGATTTGGTACTCGTCAAGATTGCTTTTTCATTTCGAATGGTTGCTCTTTTTCTTGTTTGGACAATGAAATTGATTCACTTGAATGTTTCAGTAGTTCATTTAAAATTTTCGCTTCATTTTCCGGATTCATGATTAGAATCGACGGAAAAATTCAGTTCCATTGGTGAAGGCAAACAACTTGAAAATAAATTTAGGGAAAAGCAGAACTTTAGCAAATTGTTCATTATCTATTCTTGTTAAATGCTTCTGTCTTTAAAAATTCAATCTTGAAATAAATTACTTCCCTATACTGTATTGAAAATACATTCACATCAGCTAGGTTCATATTGCCTCCATTATATAGCTGGTTTGCGCGTAAATTTTCTCGATAGATCAAGCAGCTTGATATTAATAAGTTGATGAACTTTAAATGAAATCCCTCAAAATTGCCTGTCGCAAATATCTAGCTTCCTTTCAAATCTGAAGCCTTAAAATTATTCTCAATGCAGTTACATAAATTTGAATCATTTATTTACGCTTTCAAAAACTGATCAGGCATTTGGTGAATCAGGGTTAGAAACGTTTTTTTTTGCCAAATTTTCCTGGGAAGGCTATTCTGAAAATATAAGAAAATTAGAAAGCAGGCATTTCTACATACGGTTTCACATGACATATTTTCATCATGCTACATGTATTTCATCACACGTGATTGGCTGATTGAGATGTTAATCTGTATAGTTTTGAGAAAGCTAATTGCTTTGATCGTTCTTTAAAGTTGCACAGGAGTTTAATATATTTTTAAATTTGTTGATATTTTGTGTCACTAATTTTTTTTTGCGTTAGAGCGTTTCAAATTTTATTGGCCAGTATCTTGAAATATTTCAAAGTACTAAAGTTTCATCATTTTTTTCACTGTGGGTTAAAAATTCTGTCACATACACATCTCTATTTTTAGAAAATTGGATTGAAATTTTCCCTGAGTTCTTTTCGAAATGAATCCATTTACTAGCTCATCCAAGGTAACGACAAAAGTGCAGCACACGAGCCAATGCCCATATTAGTGCAAAAGATGGCTCAGCTTTTTACCTAAGCTCACCGGAAGTATGAAGAAAGAAAAGGGACTCTCTCTATCTCTCTCTCTCTACTACCACTCGAAAAAGGATAGAAGAAGGAAAAGACTCGGAAATGTATAAGCAGCTGTAGACACAGGGGAAGAGCAGGATGTGCCCAGAAGCAAGCTTCACTAATCACGCTAATGGATTCCCCATCACCAGGGTTTATTAGGCCCCGTCGCGCATTCCGTGTCTCACGGCAAAGACCACGCATAGGGCATGACATTTTTTTTGTTTCTTTTTTCTCAGAGGAGAGAAGTCTTTTTTTTTATAGATTCGTTTTCCCAGCTTAGAGTCCTCCTTGAATAAGAGAAAACGGCGGGCTCTGTTCTGTCGAGTTGGGTTCGGAAAAAGGGGGGGGGGGGTTTGGTCGAGGGTTATGGGTTATTCACGCGCGGATTCATTATCCATTGAGTAACCGGCTGGCTGTTGAGTGCTGTTCCTGACTTGAGCGACTCGCAACTACTCTCGTTTCATCCAGCGAGACGTCTTTTCATCGGCCCCCTTTCCTCGAATTGGATTGCAGACAAACAAACCAAAAAGGAATTCGACTTTCCTGTTCCATGTGAAAGTTTCCCCCGTTTGAAGTGTAATGTTTCCTGTACTCTGTGTTAGCAGAAAAGTTTTCAAAAGTGAATCCGCGTATAACAATGAGAGTCCTGCTCCATTTAATAAATACAGTACGAAAATGTGGGAAAATGAATGTGGAAACTTGCTTTGATACGTAATTAGCTCGCTCAAAATTCTTTTTGGTCACCTGAAAGTTCGGTGAGACTGGAAACATTGATAATATTAATATTGAAACAGCACAAATATATGCTGAAAAGTTTACGATGGCGGGTGGGAAATCGAATTGACAAGCTTTTTCACTAGTTTGTTTCATGGCTTTTGGGTTGACTGATAAATGCATTTAAAACACGATGAAATGTTGTCTTTTTCGGTCGTGATCAGAGATTAATATCATGGTTTTCTTTGCGTCTTCTAATTTATTTTTGAATATCTAACGCGTATCGTCACTTTTCCGTTGGCTAAATGATGCTTAATTCGGTATTTTTTCAAGAAATGTTATAGAAATATTGGTGGTTGTCAGGATTCATTGAGAAATGAAAGAGAACGATTTCTGTGAAAATATTATTCGAATTTCTTAATTTCCGCTGCCTCTCGGCAAGAAAAAATAACTAAAATTAAAGCCATTTTCAACATTTGAATAAGCTGATGATCTTTGGATATGATTGAAAGTGGAAAAATTCAAGTGACAACCATATATGTTCTGTTATAGTTTCAAAGTTCAAAGTTCCTGACTATGAAACTTTTTAGTCTAAAAGGGAGTACAAAACTAAATCCTCACGAAAGGTTTGAACATTATACTGTGAATAAAATTGCATATTTGATGTGGAATCTATACATATGACGGGAATGCGCAATACTGTATTCTTATTCATAAAACCGGTACTGCATGTCAGTTCGTAAAAACATTAAATTGAAAACGAAGGCCTTGAAATACCATAAAAGCTGGGCCTGTTTGGGACATGTGATGGAATTTGGCAGATGCATTCGCCCGTTTCGATCGTCATTCCAAAATAAGTACCGAAATGGTACTCCAGAAAAATCCCGGTACTCAAAAGGAGAGAAGAATTTTTCAATGAAATCCCCCCCAATGTCGGACCTGAAAGCACAGAGGAGATTTCTTCATTTCTTCCGCCGCGTGAAACGGGCTTTATACAGTGCGTTGATTCGTCGTACCAATAGACGTGAAATATACGCTATTCGGGTTCCACCCGGAAAAACCTTCCTTTTTATATTTAGTCAACCGGAAGGCCGTATTCCTTCCAGTGGGCCGGAATGTGGACTTTACCTGGGCCCAGAGCGAGGGGTTTTCTTTCTGAACCATCTACCCCTCTATTATTCTCTTTTTTTTTCCTTCCTTTTTTGTGGTATTTTTCCCCCTCGGAGGCAAACGGATATCCTTCCTGGTTCCCCATTTTCTCTGTTTTCTTCCGCTATTGTCTCATGGCCCGCTTCACAGGCACACATACGTGGGTACGTACGTAAGGTTCATTCCAGAACGAAAAAAATGGTTGCGTATCAATTCTGTCAATCCATAGATAAAATTCCAGCCACGCGATGTCCGGTCAAAGCGCAAAAGTGAAATTATTTACCGTTGTATTCGTTTGCGGAGTCCGTGTTGTGCGCACTTTTTCTTCGAGAACCATAATTTGTAGTTGTTTTTTTCTTTTGCAATTTTTTTAATGCTCGGATATTGTCATGGTCGGACGTTCCGAGGATTTTTCCATTAACTTTTTCGATCTTTTTGGGTCAGGAAAGCACTTGTCTTGAGTCGACTACGATTTCACTTTTTCTTCGGAAAAAGTAAGTACAGTACTGTACAGTTCTGTATTTTTAGCTGCCTTTTTATTATCGTGTGTACGGCAGTTACATGAATATAATAATATTCAATGTGATCATCTACCTTTTCAGATGCTGAACTGTAGAATATATCCTTGCCGCGAAAGCTAATGTTAACAATTTTATTTAGAAAAATTCCTTTTTAAATGTTCGGAAAAAAATAAAATTGCAATTTTTTTCGATTGGGAGATAACCCTGCAAATTATCTTTAAAAAGATAAAGAAAACGATGAGCAAAGAAACACTTAGTTTCTATTTAAAAATAACAATTTCAAGCCATATACCTGCGTAAGGAGTAAAGGCTACCAATCTCATCTCTAAAAGTTTACTGCAAGGCCAGAATTTCACAATTTCAAATCGAATTGCCAGGAATTTTGCTTGGATCATAATTTTAATCTAAATGTTTCTCCAGTGCTAGAGGTAGAATACTATGTGTCCAAATTAATTTTCACTATTTGCCAAAAGAAGTTGCATCTCTTTGGATTAAACTAGCGTTCAGACGTCCTGCGTCTGAGACTATCGAATTTAAGACTTGGCATGACCTTTAAATGTGGTCAATTCAGAAGGAAATAGCAAAGTTATGGAAATTCTACGTTCGACTCAAGATTCGTGATGCATTTCCTTCTTATTTTCCACAATATAAGAAACTCTGAGAATTCTGTCTGAAAGTGTCTTCTATATACTGCCGCGAGATTTTCTGACGACGACAGTTTCAGTTCTAAAATGGCTCCTCGCGTTTCGTTGCGATTCATGAAACGTTTGAAGTTCCGTCTCCTCAAGATGGCTTCAGACCTGAATGCATTTCATAAGCATTAGAAATCTCCCACACTGTGTCACTGCTGAGAGTCACTGCGGATTAATTTCGGAGCAAGATGGGGAAATTCCTCATCGCGACGCGTCTCCTAGAAAGTCGACTTCAAAGCCGCTAGGGGTAATTAAATTCGTCTCGCCCCGGTGAAAAAAAAAGTATCACAAAGCTACGAAATTACCCGCGTTTCCGGCTTCTTCGCACCGAGCACGAAATGTAACACAATAAACGGCTGGAAGCTCATTTTCTTGCGCAAAAAAAAATGCACCTGATGCAAAAATAAGTAGTCGGTATAGACGAGAGGACACACGAGTCCATCAAAAAGCACTAATGAATTTTTCGCTGCTTGCACGAGGTCGGGATCAGGTTAGCCCCCACTGGAAATCCGGTTATTTCCGACTGGGACGGGAAAGGGAGGCTTTCACGGTACGTGATGCACAATAGATCACTTCCGGTATATCATCTAATCCGCCGGAAAACAGACAGACAGACAGACAGACGACTTCGATCATGGGGGAGAAAAGGGAGAGAGAGAAAGCAAGGGTTTGCTTCTTTCCTCGCAAATCCTCCTCAAGCGATGCTGCTGTCAACAGTCGATCGAAGGGAAGAAAGAGGAATGACTCGTCGTCGTCAACAGTGTCGACGAAAATGGCGTAGGGTCAAGTGAGCGCCAAGCAAAAAGCGGCACAACTGAGCGCCACCCAACGCAAAACCAAAAACGGATTGTGTTGGATCCATTTTCATCCACGAAAAAAAAACAGGACTATTGCCCAAAATTCTTCCGATATGAATAAGATTTGGCAAACTATTTGAACACTTTTTCGAGGTTTTTAAAGAAATTCTAGATGGCGTCGAACTGCTGTTGAAATCTCTATGCATTGAGGTATACCGGAACTATACTTAATTATGCAGCGAGGTACATTTGAGTGGCGCCCGCAGTTTTCCAAAGCAATCAGTTGGGTGTCGCTCAGTTGGGGGTTTATAGACAAAAACAATCAGAGAGGACGAATAAGGGGTTATGCAAATCGAAGATTTTGTTCGTCGCGACCTCTTTTGTTGATCAGTTTTGTGAACATAATGTCATCGCATTTTCTTATGAAGTCATGACATGCGTGAATGGGAGAAAAAATGTTTTCCGGTTCAGCGTTTTGCATGGAAAACACAGGAATGAAAGTATACTATTAAGCTTCAATGTTTTTTATAAATCTTCTATTTCATCATGTATGTTTTGTCTTTGGATTCAACTAATTCACCATCATGAAACTATTCTGGTTCAAAATAGTTTCATCACTCTTCAGTTCGCGTTCTAAAAGTATATCGCAGACAAATCAAGAAAGTTCAAGACACCAAAGAGTCTTGACCGGGTGACGTTTTAAAAATGTAATCAATCACTTTTCAAATCGAGGCTCATTTCTTTGGTGCCTAATGCATTGGTATGGTGTTAACATGTACAGTATTAAAATATAAAAAATACGGTAAACGAAGAGTCCGTGTTTTTTGTTCCCAACATTGGAGGGGTTAATATGGTGATTTTCCATAATTTTTTTTTTTAATTTAAAAAAAATGGGAAACACTTTCCGATTTCGTGGAGTGGCATATCGGAATCATGTAAATTGGTTTCAAAATTTACTTTCAATTTAGTTTTCTAAGATGACGAAAAGAAGAACAATTAATTTCGCGATGGAATTTTGTAGAAATGCATCATGAAAAACTTTGTGGAAACGTTGAATTCTGAGATGATGTTGAATTGAATCGGCGAATACATTACTGCGTATCAATGGATTATAAATAAAAATTGTCATAAATAAAAATCATAAAAATTATGTATTAATGCGTTGAAGTGTTAATTTCTCAAATGACGTTGATTAAAATGGGCGAATGAATTACTTTATAAAGAAAAAAATGTACATTATTCAGAAGATAAATAAATCAATCGACATTCACCATCAATAACCATTTCTGAATATTGTTGTTGATGTTTCGAAAGGTGTATGATTCTCACTGTCCCACAATTCCACTTAATTGTATTAAATACATTTCGCTTCTTTGATTATATGGATATTTTCCGTGTTACTTCTATGAAATCAATTTTCTGAAGGTTTCTTCACGGCTCGGTGAAAAAAGCAATAAAATTTATACTTTTGTGGCCAGGAACATCATTTCAAAACGCAAACGGATTCAATGCGTGGTGGTTTCTAAATTTCGGAGTGAACTCGTTAAAATATGATCAAGTTGTTGATTCTTCTTTACTCATATCCTTTTCTCCTTGGTATTGCACTTCCAACGTTTCTGGTGCATTATTCTGTGTTCCGTTTGGAATGAAAATTTCTGGGGAACCTGCTGGCAAAAACCTTCAGAAACTTGTAATGAAACGGCTTAACCACAGTCAGCCGTGAAATTTGCGGTTTACGAGAGGCATTTAATGTTACTTTGTGTAAGTGGTAGTCAGTGTTCTCGGGAGAGCAATCCCAAAGCCTCAGGAGGATTCAAGAGATCTGCAACTTTGCTGTTCAGTATTTATAGACTTAAATTCATTAATGTTAGCGTATGTACTTGTTGTGTGATGCTTGTGCAATTAATGTGACATGAGTCGATGGAAATATTGATGTACAGGGGGTCTATATATGTAACGTAGGAGACGTTCCTCTTTCAGCTGTTTTGAACAGCAACAAAATTTTCATAATAAAAGCTAACAAGTTTCCCGAGGTTCCCAGACTATTTAAAATTGCATTTTCTCGTACAGGTTTTTATTTCCGAATTTCCATGAATTGAGAGGTACTTTTTCTTCGTGCAATATACCGTGGAAATTACAATGAATATTCGGAGGAAATTACAATTCACTCAGAAGACATTTCTCAGCATCGAATAAATAAGATGGAACCTCGCACGGATCAAAGATAAATATCCCACCGAAAAAGCGCAAAAAGCGTATATCCAACTTATTGCTCCCTGCGATTCAAAGCTACCCATTCAAACCTACAGCAATTTCGATGGGTTGCTGTTTTCAAATCTACTTTTTCCTAACTTGAGTACATTTCATGCTTACAACATTTTTTTGTACTTGGCTCCCATAATTCAAGCTGATTTTTTTAAACTTTATTTACGCCTAATTTTGCTGGAAGAAGCATGGAATCTGAAAAGGGATTTCGTATGAAATTAAATCCCAGGAAAGATTCGTAAATCATTTGCGTTAATCGGAAGTATTTTTTCTTCGAAAATATGTTCCATTGGCCAAATCTCTCTTTTTTTCATCAAAATGCTAGCGTAAATCATGAAATGCTGCAATCCTAGTCCGGAAATATATATATTTTTTTTTTTTTACCCCGAAGCTGCAGCGTTCCGTTCTCCGCGGTATTTCAACCGAAACATTTACGGGAATGGAAATTTCGGGCCAAGAAAAGGTTCCCCCCCACTGCAGAACCCGGAGGGCTTTTCTTCGTTCCCGCGTTTTATGAACCACCCTGGAGGCCCTCGGAAAATTGCATTACTGAACACACTCTTTGCATCGGCCCTTCTTTTTACCATTTATCCACGAGCTTAATCCGAAGGCTGGGGGAGGGGGGGGGGAAGAGGGAGAGAATGAAAATGCTTCCTTATATATAGGTATGGCTTGTAGACCTTCCTTTCTGGAGACGAGAGAGAGAAAAAAGGAGGAGAAAGAAAAATTTTCCTATAACTCTTCTCATTTCAAAGTCTAACAACTTCCCGTCGAGGGAGAGACGAGGAAAAATCAAGACCCCCCGCGCATTCTTTTACTTTTACGAACGGGTTCGACGATAAGTTCTGACACTAAGATTGCTTTTGTTTCTCTGCCAGCAGAAAAATCTGGTTGCATGAACTTTTGAATAATTTCCCGAGGCGTCCAATTTCAAATCTAATTTACGTCAGCTGAGGCAATAATTTTTACATGCGACTGGGAAAATCGAAGAAAATATATTAGCTTCAATTCAGGGGATTTTTAAAAATATACTGTACGCTGTTATTTTATTTTATTTTTTATTTTTTGGATACGACAAATGCTTTAATTTGATGTTAGCTGAAGAAACACTTCGACATTGGACTGAAATGTCAAAAGTTTGACTGAAATTTAGGGTGTCATCATTTCCAAAATATTTTGAACGTAAGCTTCCACACTTTGAAAATTGAGAGCTCATTGCGATGATATAATGCTATAAACAAAATTACGCTGAAATTATGACTGAAAAGGGATACTCGTGACTTTTTAAAGAAGAGCCTGCTTTCTGTATAGCGGGCATTAAATTTACTGCGTAGAATTTCCCCAAGATGAGGAAATTGTTTTTCAATGCTTCATGGAAACATTCGTAATTCCTCACAGTAGACGTTCTCTTGTAGCTGGGACTTGATATTAAATAAAGAAACTGCGCAGTATTTTTCCTCACCCCTTTTTCCCCCACATATGCAACTACAGTACAGTATAGAAGTCCCGTAGTTTCTATTCATGAGACCTACGTTATATACTGAAGTAATATCCATTCTGGAATAAGACATTCCCCTTGAACGACAGCCCTGATATTCGAATGGTGCAGAATGCTCTGCGATTCGAATTGAGAGAATTTGCCTTTTGTCGAAACAGCCTTTGTTGGGAAAAGCTGAATGCTGTATAGTACAGTATTGCATTGCATTTTCAGCTCGGTAAAATAGCCACGACGGTTCATACTGAGGAACCGCAAACCTTGAAGAAAAGCATTCATTAGAACCAGAATGCTTCCGAAATTTCTTCGTTGTCTGCGTTCTCCCTCATCGGAATGATGTGTAAACTTTCATCAACTCAGTTGAATATTCGGGAACTGAAACACAAACAAGAACGCGTTTCAGTTTGTACAGAAAAGTATTGAGGTTATTTTATCTTCATTTTCAAAAAAATAACTTAATCACTTCCGGTTTCAAAAAGAAGAAATTTGGGTCTTAATTTCCATCTGTCAACTCTTCGTGAAATATTGCGTGGCTTTCCGGATGCTCTATATTCTTCAGTAATTCATTTAATTTAGGTTTTGATTTTTTTTTATAGTGTACGCCTTCTAATTTATGATTTCAAGAGTATGAGGTAAAAAGAGGAACGAAAAAAATTGGGGAAAGATTCTTCATTTCCACATGGTTTAGAGAAGAATACAGTAGCGAAAAATGTTTTAAAGATGATGTTCCTGATTTGATTTTTCGTTTCACATTTTTCTCCGCGTATTCTCAAGAAATTTAAGTAAAGTACATTGCTCAATTATCCTGAATGAACCATTAGATGATTAGATTGTCTTCACTGAAGCCCGTTATAGCCACTCATTTCTTCCTTGAAACTTAATACTGTATTTCCGCTTTATCCGCGTGCATTCAGTACCACTCAAAGTGCCTTGATGATTCAAGTTAACTGAAGACTGAACACTGATTTTAATTCTCTTTAGAGTTTCGGCTGCACTCAGACCTTCCATCAGGAACTTTCAAACGCGTTCTACAATACAGTATTATAAAAAAAGGGGAAATCTTGACTTGTATTTGCTTCCTGCCAAGAAAACGGATGCATTTCCTGGGCAAACCTTACGTGCGTCGGATTCTGGGAAATTGAAAAAAAATGTTTCAGCAGCTTTTATGCGTTGAAAAAGACTGTGGAGAGAAAATCATGACTTGTCTTTTGCCTTCCTGGCGAAGGAACGGATGAATTTTCTGGGCGAGCGAATAAGGGACGATTCCCGACGACAGGACTGCTGAGGGTCCTTGTCTTGTTTCCGGGGATAATTCGGTACTACTGAATCGTACTTCCTTTCTCCGATTTTCTTGACATATGCAGGCCGTTTTATTTATTAATTTAGTTATTTTTCTCCTCTCGAGAGATAACCATCTTACAAACTGCTGCTGGTTTGGAACCAAACAGAAGACGATGAGCGATAAGGATTTCTTTTCTCTTTTTTTTGTACCGATACACTTCTGTTGGGAACAGAGATTTCCGGAAGCTCGCGCGTCATCGACAGCATGGCGATCAATTTACGTCTCCGGAAGCGCGGAGAGGAGCCCGGAAGAAAAACTGCAGTTTTCCGCAGCCAAAATTATCGCCAGGTGATGAATCGTATCTCGGCAACGCCTGCTGCCAGCCCTGAGAAGATCATATTTCATTACCGTCGTTCGATGCAGGAATATGTCCGGGTTCTTTAGTTCATATATTTTCCCACAGCATCACAGCAGCAAAGGTGTTGATAAACAAGTTAATGATCGCTGAATATACAGAAGCCTGCGCGTGTGTTGAGCCAAAATGTTGCATTAAATACGATGATTCAGGGGGGTTACTTTTTTCGCATTTCATCACGTGAGATTTGGCTGCGGGGTTGAGGGTGAATAAGGAGGTGATTAATGAGGTTAATGTCAACTGCAGATTTTTTGCGTATGTCGAGCCTGATTGTGCAGGAATCACGAGAGGATTCTTTGCATTGCGGTTACGATTAGTGTTCAGGGGCCACATCACTGTATTTGAAAATTCTGATTTATCAGAAAGAGAAAAAAACACGCGATTTTTCAAGATTTTCAAAGTTTATTACAGGTGTATTTCACACACATTTAAAGCATTACTTTCGAGTAACAGTATACTTAATGAATGAATCCATGGTAATTGACTCGAAGTCCTCATTTTCAGTTTTTCTTGCTTTTAGTAAAGAAACTACTGCTCGTAAAATTTATCTGGAGGAACATAAGCATTATTTTGAAAAATTCTCAAAGAGCAGAGCAAATTTACAGAAAGAACTGCGCATGCAAATAAACTGTATTCTAGTCAGAAACCGGGACATTTACTTCTGCTGTAGTAACTGGAATCTTTCATTACTCGTTTTCTGGCCGAAAATTGCGGGATAATTTGGAAAGAATCCCAAAATCAACATTCGAGTGACTCACCGGCTATATGCATTTAATCCTTGCTAATTGGTTCATGTTTCAAACCCATTCAACCCTGTTTTTAAAAGTGCACGTTGCGAAGTTTTTCGGATAAGCTTCAACGCGTGCTGATGTGTTACTTGCGAAAAAAATATTTTTCGGTAATACGTGAATTTTTCAGCTATGTTTTTGAGCTAGGTTAGGACTTGACGACTGATGCTTCCATTCGAAAGGAAAGAATTTAGAATTCTGCTTCTTACTTTTCATGATTTCAGGAGAAGGCAAATAATATATTTTAATGCACGCGCAGTTTTCTACTGATTCTCCGCGTATCAGAGGAGATTGAAGATGCTTCATCAAATTCCCTCCCCGCCATTAAAAATTCCTAATTTACGGTTTAGGGTAAGTTTTTTTTTGTACTGGCTCGACTACTCTTAAAGGCTTTACGAGCAAGTTTGCTCTTACAAAAACCAATGTGGTCTACAAGGTGCACAAAAGTAAGTCGTTCTTGTAATAGAGTTATACATAGTGCCTTAGATAAGATGGAGTGGACATGTGAACAGGAAATCTTGACGCTGAGGGATGCTTTCCCTCCGAATTCAATTTTGGAGTCCGCCAAGATCTTGCGAGTGAAATTTACAAAGCAAACCGGCTTAAATATATATACAGTATATAAATATTTTTTTTTTGCTGCTCAAATATCCCCCAGTCCCCCCAACAACAAAACATGAAAAAGAGACAGAAAGAAATCCCTGCAGATTCCGGAAATATATTTTTTTCAAAAGTCACGAGAACCTGGAAGACGTGGTTTTTTTTTTCAAATGCAAGAATTTCCGTGACGGTGGAAAAAACTTCACACGCTCAGGCTTGAAAAATGTTCCTGGACTCAGCTCTGCGACTCGGTACAGTATATGGAAATTGTACCTGCTTTGGCCACCCCCTGGCCTTGGAAAATGCGGGAAAAAAAATATATACTCTATATATATTGTATACAATTCTTCCGAAGATTCTGGGGGGGGGGGGGGAAGAAAAAGGGACCCGGTGCCACTTTTTATCGGCCAGAACTCGGAAGTGAAGTAAAGAGAGCCTCTGGCAAAACGAGGCGGAAACTATCCGTCGGGTCCGATCATGTGAAGCGTTTCCTTCCCCGCGAGATGATCTCGTCGTCTTTTGCCTCCTTTTCGTCTTTTATATGTATCCTATATACCTCTTTTTCTCTTCTACCGGATTTGTGTGTGTGTGT
>CAJPEX010003544.1:0-28131 GCA_905338405.1 Notodromas monacha
ATGAATAAAATAAAGGATGGGGAGAGAGGAGGCCGATGGACGTGGAAGTCGACATTGCCTTCGCGATGCACACATGCAGTGTGTATGTAGGTGTGTTTGAGAAACGAGGCGAAGAGGCGCATCTTTAGACAATTTCGTCACACGTGAATTATTCAGGGCCGGGGGGCATACACGTACGGGAATGAAATTGGCCTCGTGTTTACCAATAAATGTTGCTACTCTTGCTGGGCAATGTCACACGGGGGCCCAGGCAAAAAGCTGAAGGAATTACATGTTGGCTCTCGGACACTTCGGCATGGCATGCACACGAGGCAGAAACAAAGGCACACTTTCGTAGAGGGTAGAAAACATTTTTTTTCCCCTCGTACTACACCAAAACTTCCTTCATTAAAAGTGCCATTTCAACAAGATATTCAAAATGAACGCGTCTCATTTATTCCGCATCAGGATTTATTTATCAATTTATGTTGATACTGAACTCCAGTACTTGAGATTTCTTCTTGTGTTCGGGAAAATATTTTTCGCGTTTAATGCCAACTATTTCCAATGTGTAGTTCGCTTTCTCGCATTCCTGTCCACTGAAAGATCATCATGATGAAGCATTGCATACACCAGAATTCAAACATTGAATTGGTACAGAGCAACTGATGTAAAATACGGGTGTGACAAAGAATTTACGTCTCACAAAGTTAACTTATGCGTAGGAGGTAGGTTAACTCAGACGATTCAATGATCTTATCCGGTTTCGGTTGATCTGAGTTTCATGTAATTGTATCGTCGCTACAATAAGACTAACATTATTGAAATGTACATTTTATTAACGAATTTTTCCAAATGGTGCTACGAGTTCTTCCGGAAGAATTTAGACAACGCATTAAAAGGTACTGAATGTAGCATGAGAATGATTCGTAATGAATGATTCGGGTTCATAATACTGTATTCAGTACCAGATGATACACCATAACGGATCATCAAGAAACTTACAAATTATGTATGCCCTCTCCAATGTCGGATACGACGCACATAATTTGTCATCGAATTTAAAAAGAAGCAACCCTTCGAAGTGATGTACAATTTAGCATTGAAAAAAACGACAATGATGAAAGCTGAGCTTGAAATCGGTACTTGAAAAATTGAAATGCTCTGTACCAAATTTTTTATTGATGAATAAATGTTCGAATGACAGGCTCTCTTGACGAAAAATTGTTAAAAGATGCACCGAGAACGACCCTTTCCGTTTCGAAAACTTCCGCAAAAAAATGTAGAACACATCGGCTTTTGAGAACAAAATATTTATTGTGTGTCTGGGCCATCGTAGGATGGAAATGCGGGATGAAACTTGATCAATTTCATCGAAAATGGACGCTTCCACATAACTCGGGGGATTTCACTCGCATTCACTGTTTTTTCTCTCCTAGCGCTCTCACAAAAAACTCGAACATTCAGAATTCGGAAAAGTAGTACTGTACCGGTAAATCGGAATAGGAACAAGTACGAATGACAGATCAGTCAAGCTTTGAAATCCAATAAAATTTCATTAACTGAATTCTCACTCGACAACAAAAATCGGTACTTCAAATGAACAAATAACCCAACACAAGCTTCCGTGATTCGTCGGTAAATTCGTTGTTCGAACACAGGTTCTGCTACATTATATTGCCCCGAGAAGATCAATATTCCTCGGGCTCAAGAAGTTCTTTTGTTATTAGAGAAAGCGGAAAGGCAAGCAAACAGTTACACGTAAATTTAAAAATGATTGAACAAAGGGTTTCGTGGTGACAGCCTTGAGTTTACGCGGGAATTTCGAATTAGAAAACTTTGATTCCCGAACTCCCGCACAACCACATTACACGGTAACTTGGAATGGAGGAGGATCGACGTCGGTGGTAGCGCAAGCAATCAACCAAAGGACAAAATAAAATTTTAAAAAAAAGGAAACGAAAACACTCTCTTCGATAGACTTTTCCCGTTTCTCGCAAATGGATGTGAATCGGGAAGATACACGATTTTTGCGCGTTTCCCGGCGGGCGGGCGGAATAAACTCGATCACTTGGCTCGGGGATCGGACGAGGGCTCGAGATGTTCATCAAGGCGTCTGACTGCGACGCTCGTCTCCGCCGCCTCCAGCAGGCGGTTGTGGGGGCGACACGGGGGACGCAGGGGCAGGAGGAGGAGGAGGAGGAGGAGGAGAAGGAAGAGGGGTAGAATGCGCAGGAGGAGTCATTTGTGCCACAAGCACCGACGAAGAGGAAGAGGAGGAAGTGGTAGTGGTGGTGGGTGTGGTGGAGGTGGTGCCAGAGGGCGGCGGGTGCGGGCGATGGTCGAGCACGTCGCCGTCCGAGTCGCACACGTCCAGCTCGGACGCCGTGTCCGACTCGAGCTGCATGCGGCGACGCTGGTCGCGCATGGACCGGAACACGGCCGAGTCCGAGTTGGAGCGTTCGCAGATCTTGCAAAAGGGCGGTCGGGCGGTGCGGCCGCCGAGCGGGGCCGACGGCGACGGCGTCTGCTCCGACCCGCGCCGCCGACACACCACGCACCCGCCGCTGCCGTTGCTTTGCGGCACCCACACGGCGGCGTCGTCCTGCGTGTGCTTCTCCGCCGGCTGCAAACACTCCCTGTGCGACGAACGATCAAACCAACTAAGAATCACGCGCCCGGCTTCACACAAACCCAGTCACAAATACGGTACCCGGTCCCGACACTGTTTGGTTGGTTCTCTCGATGTAGGGGGGAAAGAATCTTGGGATTCTCAACTCATTTCTAGCGAAATGAAGTTTTTTTTTTCGTTCATGCGAAAAAAAATTGTCTCCCGTTGAGTCCCTCAAACTAGCGAACACAAAGCCCCAAGTTTACATTGCGCCCAGGGTAGAAGTCGACATTGAATTTCTTTCGAGAAATGAAGCATGAATATGCAGAACAAAAAAACCTTACAATGTCTTCGTCGTGTTGTGAGTGCGAGAACAACAAACAATAAAATTCTAGATTATGTGATGTTCAGTACGTATACTACGCACGAAAATTCCGAAATTTGCATGGAGCCAATAACTTTTGTATCTTTCTTGAAATCTAATAACATCACAAGAAAAACACTTTTTTTCATCTCCATTTAAAAAGAGAAAATAGCTCGTGAATTCGAAAAACGAAGCCTAAACCGCCCTTGAGAAGTGCGAACTGTTCTGGCGAAGCAATATGTCCTCGAATTTCAATTACTTGCGAAAAAATGGAAATTGAAGCGCTGACGAAAATTTCCGATCGCAAAATTTCAAAGTTTGAATGATCTGAGGAAGGAATTTACATGTTGTTAAACCGATGCTTAAATATTGAGAGTAAAAATTTACATGAAACTTTTAATTTGTCGCTTACTTGGTATTTTTACATCTATTTTCCAACAACAGTCCAAACCCCACCAACGAGATGTATCTTTCCAAAATAACTAAAACGAGGATCGAAAAACAAATGTAAACCTCGGCCAATTCCTTCAAACTTCGGACGTAGGGGGACGTGAAATCATATTTACGAGGAAAAGCTCGGGCTTATTCGCATCGTGAAGAAAGACTAATACAGTTCCTTAATTCTTATTCAGCACGTAAAAATCTACTCCACGTGAAATTTTCCGTGCAAGCAAACACATCAACGTAGCTTAACAAGCTGTGCAAACTGATCATCGATTTTTTTTTTACACGGTGCAAAGACGCAAGCTCGACACGAACAAAAAGGACACCAATGCATTCTTCCAACATGCAGCACAAGCCTCTGCACAATGCTTTCATCCCATTCTATTTTCAGTCGAAGTCCCTAGAGACAACTGCAACGCCCTTGTACGCTTTTAATCAGTCGAATTCTCCCTTATTTAGAGCCAATATGCGCTTTGAACAACCGGACAAATCTTAGCTCAGCACAAAGAAGCATTACAGACGATCACTTTTATCGAAGACTCTTGGATGCAATAAAAGCATCAACAATCGATTTCGATTTGAATTTCGAAAACTCGAAGCGAACTGAATGGTCTACAAGCGATGTAACGTAATTTTAAAACGAGACTTAGGCCGAACTTGAACAATATCTACCCAGTCATCGGAACATGCAGTGTTTTTATCATGTCCCCTTCCCAAAATAATTCGTTTCAAATTCCGCTGAAAAAATACGAAACAGAAATTATCCGTCCTCAGTCTCAATTACAGTATAAATGAAAAATAACCTTAGGATATTGCTTCCGCAAATAACATGAAAAAAGACAATATATTAAAAAAAAAAAACGCGAGCTGTTGTTATTTCCTCGAACAAGGTGTCACGAAAAATGTATTAAATTATGTAGGTATAGAAAAACGCATCGACTTTTCATGATCGATCGATCTTCCATCACACTCTTGACGGTACCCTCCGAAGTTGAGCGAGTTCACTTGAAGACGTGAGCATTACTTCAAGTCGGTAACACGTGGATGACCTGACAGTGACATCGACCTGTATTACTGTACAATAAATCGCTAAAAATGAAGACGTGCGAAACCGATTTCTTACGGTCAAAACTTATTTTTTCAAACAAAAGGATCGGCAAATAACCTCTCTTGCACAACTTGCAATAGGCAATCTTAATTTAAATCTATAAAAAACTAAGCCCAAAGCTCCAAGCCACGAAAAGGGCAAAAACGTGCGAATTCTGCAAGCATTCTCTGTTCACTCAAACTTGGGCAATTCTCGCAGTTATCAATTCAAAACAAGTAGCATTCAAATAATTTATTAAAACGAGGATTTTATCCTACTAAAATGATGCATGCGACGAAAAGATTCGATGGTGCGCGAAATTTAATGTAGATCGAGGAGCATTTTAAAGTTTGCTTTCGCAGGTCTCTGAAAGAAATTCATCATCTGATCAAGGTTAGCGAAATTTCAAAAATTAAAAATTACACTAAACCTGCGACAAAATATAACACTTAAAAACTAAATAAAACGAGGATGGAATGCTCCTTTTAAACACATGAAGAAAACTGTGCTATGGGAAAAACAATCCCAGAGAAGAATATCAAAATATCTTCGTAAAAAATCCTACGAAACCTTGTCAATTTATTTCCAAAAAATACGATCATATTGTAGAAATAAAAAAAACACACTTTGAAGGTGACTAATCTAACTTGACCGGCAACTATCAAAATTTTCTGAAATCTCTGAACGAGTTCGTGAAACCTTTTTTATTTGTTGCTCTATATCCTGGAAAATGTTTCGCTGAAATTTTATTTCGCACCTCTGAATTCGCTACACTGAGACCCGCCGTTTTTTGAACGCGCCATTTCAAAACGCATTCAATTTTCTGTTCAATGAGTTTGAGCTTCAAAAATTGGCGAAGGGGAGGAAAAAAAAAGACTTGGAAGATATCGAAGCCGCCTCAGCTTCGCCGTCTCAAGTGAACTCGCGTAAACACCAACAGAATTGGGGGAGCGATGACACAAGTCGGGAGAAAACATCGACAAAGCAGTGTCAACGAGTAAAAAAAAGTAATAAAAATAAATAAATAAATAAATAAATAAAGAAGTCGTTCAACGCCGAAGAAAAACTCACCCGTCGGGATGCGAGGTGCGCCCGCGACGCTTGGTGACGACGTGGGCTTTGTTGAGAACGGACAGGTGGATAATTGAGGGTTTCACACGACACGCCTCTCCGTCCACTTGCATGGGAATGGTCTTCCTCGTCACGATTTTTGCGCTCTGGCACTGGCAAATACAAGTGCCGTGGCCCCCGGCTTGCAGCAACGGCTGGAGAGAGCACCAAAATAGAACACACCCCCGCCACGATCGATCAGCACAAATAAGGGCGAACACAATGTCACACTCTGGCTCGGACAACATTCCTAGCTGCTGCTCGACAGTCTCGACACCAACATGCTTCATTGGGGGAAGGTCGCGACCAAATATATTGTTCCAAACGCAAATGACGAAGGTTATATTAATCTCCATAAAACCAATTTTCAATCTTGATATTTTCAAACGCTTTCGGAATATATAATCGAGCTCATCTAGGCGTTGCAGAACTGCATCAAGCGAACGCATTCGGCTTTACTTCGCCGGACATTCAAAGAAAAAAAATGCTGTCATCTTAGGAATAATGTACAGCATTTATCTACACCGGAATCAAATAATGTATTGTACCTACAATTTGAAAAAATTCTTTCCGAGAACAAAACTTCGACTTGAGAATTAGCTGCCATTGAAATTTAAATTTAGCTCAGAAGATATGCCAACTGGACACGCTTTCATAATACTAAAATATTATTCGCTGCCAAAAGAATAAACCCCACTTCATCGGCCATTCAACAAGACGTCATACCTCCCGACACATATATAAGGGACAGGATTGCTTCAGCAAAAGCATCCGACGAAGTTAACAACAGCACAACATTTCATTCAAAGAAATTAAAGAACGTCAAGAGGAAGAAAAGCACAAAATTTAAATTAACGTGAAATGCAACGGATGCTGAATATATATATATAATTTTAAAAAGTCTCTGTTTCTTTGCGAATTTTTCCCACTGTAAAACGCATAATCCTCGTGTGATTTACAGTCCTTTTCGCAAGTAAAGTCAACTGCGAAGACCGACGTTTGGAACTAAATTAGTAAATTACAGAAATAATACACGTCCAAATCCCAAGCGAAAATGCACATACAGTATTCCCGTCTGAGAAAACATTGAACAACAGGCAACCCACAGGATTTAAAGAAGAACTTTGACTTATCAAATATTCAACGAAATGCTCCCCGACGCGAAGAAACTGAAACGGGAGCTCCGTCACTAAAATGCCATTCGCTTTCAAGACACGCCATCGCAACGTTCTTACCTGGAGTAGAACCAGTAAAACCCCTCACGTGTTTTCGCAGAAAATGCTCTTTTGCAAAAAGTTAACTTCATGATCTCGTAGAAAACGTTACACCATACACCAAAACTAATAAAATTCGGAGTCGTCTCATGAAAATGCGACCATGATATGCTGAACAATGACGTTACTCAATATTCTTATACGATGAATGATCACCGAAAATCTTTTCACTTCTCCTTCTTCCATTCTGCAGATTTTTTCTTTCTCCCTTGAACAAGGACTTCTATTCGGCCCAAAAATAAAAAAATCATCAACCGAAGTACAAAAACAAAACAAAAACTGAGCACAACTGGCCGAAGCTTTTTTTTTTTGAATATGCATGATAGGAAATCTCGCATCGGCTCCTTTCATCGCGGTAAAAAGAAAGAACCTCGCCCAGAATATCAACCAACAATCCACCGGAACAGGTCTGAAAAAGCAGATTTTGTCATACCCTCCATCTATATTTGCAGACGTTCTTCGGAACCTGCATAAATGCGGAATATCCCAAGTTTTCCCAAGACAAAACCCGAATTTAGCCATCGCATCACCGACGCAAAGAAAGCAAGCAAGCAAGCAAGCGTGGAACTCATGCCGATGCAGATGAGGTTTGCATAATAGACTCCATATGCAGCGAGGAGCGTCTCGGATAAACTGAGCTTGTTCCTCGTTTGCCGGATAAATAGGAAAACGAAATAAAATATAAAAAAAATCCTAGACCAACATCCCAACGCGTATATTATTTTACAACGACGGGGATTTTCACGCTGAGCTGAGAGCATCCTCCTTATTGTAAGGTGATTTTATCGCAATTTTTGAGGGCTTCTTCGATGGTACTCAGGTTTTAGAGATCTGAAGTAAAATGGAAATAGTTTTTAAGTAATCGTGAAGGACACGGAGGGATCTTCATGATGGCAACTTCAGCCAAGTGTAGAAATAACACGTTATTCTAAACGTGTACTCCAACATTTTCAAACGCTCTACTAAGCGTCGAAGAGTCATTCTTGAAATTTGCAATTGAGAAATACACGTATTTTACATCATACCTTAGATAGACGGCCGAAAAATTCCGCAAGTAAAGCAAGCACATCTTCATTCTCAAACTTATCAACAGACATTGCTTAGACAATTGAAAAAAATATTCCTATCAAATCAGCGAAGTTTTCCAGTCGAATGACACGTGAGTGAATATCGCGAGGCTTCTTCGCTCGAATCATTATTTTTTTTATCCTATCTACGATGAAACGCATATAATCCAAATCAGTCAATAGTGCAAAGAAACCGAGTATGCATTTGCGTCTCTTGCCCACCAAGCGTCGGAAAAACGTAGAAAAATGTTACATTTCTTTGATCTACCCTTGCATCCTAATCCAGAAATAGACACCCACTGGTTCACGAAACGGGAGCTACAACGACGCAGTAGAATAACCCCGCCTGAATCCGATAAAAACATGAAGAACGTGAGCATCCATCTTCAGTAGTTGTATTATTCAAAACCTGCCACCTAGAAATATACACATCATGAACGCTAGTCATTACTAAATTGCATGTTCGCAAGAAACACACTTCCCACAATAACCACATATGGGGTAAATATGATGACAATGGTAATCCAAAAGATATTACACACTAGCAATTTCGACTAACCTCAAATGTTGCAACGCTTCCAAGAGGTCGTTTTAACCCTTTAGACAAAGTCAGTCAATCTAAAGATGCATATCAAAAGATTGATCTGCATTTTACCACGTTTTTATGAACTCACTTTCTTGTCTGTCTGTCTGTCTGTCTGTTTGTCCGGATCAAATTTTGAAACTCAAATTTCACTCACTTCCCGACTAGCCATCAAGCTGAAACTTTCAGGATAGCTTAGAAACTGATGACAATGCAATCTTTTGTGAAAAAATTAATTTTAAGAATATTTTTTAAAAAGAATAAAATGATTATAGTAGATTTCTATAATAAAACTTTGAGCAGGTTTTCCTTGGCCCCAAGAAAAAAACCCATGGTGAACTGAATTGGTCGCAGAGGTCCGAGTTCAATCCCACCCCCTGGAACATTTTTTTTCTGATTAATTATTAACTCACTTTCTTGTCTGTTTGTTTGTCCGGATCAAATTTTGAAACTCAAATTTCACTCACTTCCCGACTAGCTATCAAGCTGAAACTTTCAGGATAGCCTAGAAACTGATGACAATGCAATCTTTTGTGAAAAAATAAATTTTAAGAATATTTTTTAAAAAGAATAAAATAATTATAGTAGATTAAAAAATTAATCTAAAAAACCACGTTTTTAAAAAGCAAAAAATAACCTTAAACGTGGTGCGCATGGAGATTGTTGGGAAGAAGTGAAATACAAATGAAATAGATGCGCACCAGGTTTAAGGTTATTTTTTGCTTTTTGAAAACGTGGTTTCTTAGATTAATTTTTTAATCTACTAAATTTTTTTTCCATGGTAATATCGTGATATTTCAGAAAGTTTTGGGCACATAAATATCGAATTTCAGCTAAACGAATTCTTTGCTTCATTATCCAGAAAACCGTAAGATTTTCGGGTCTGAGAGAGGAAACGGTTACACATTTTCCGGACCACAACTCCTAGCTCATGCCTGAGAAATTGGAGGAAATTCGGGGTAACCCCAAGACAAAGGTTACGGTCTCTATAAAGGTATATTTTTGGATCAGTAGCGAATGAATCAAAAGGGATTTGTCATGATAATTACAAATAAATTTACGTTTCCTTTCCCAAGCGCCGAAATTAGCTATCCTTAATTAGAAATTTCCTCTTCATTTACATGCTTCACCTATCCGTGAAACCAATTTTCAAATCACAACTCCTGCTGATAATATTGTTTCCCGATATTCACGACAGGTACAGTACTTCTGCGGCACTGGAAAGAAGGAGAATCAATTGAACTTTTCCCGCTACCAAACTGCATTTTTTTAAAAGGCAAATTTTAAAAGTTGAAAAAAAGGGGAACAAAGAGAACGCGAAGTGAGTTACGCAGCGTCTCCCGGGAGATTCGCAACGAGAAATATGCCATGCGAGGAAAACAGGAGCGTAAACAAAGCCCCGCATCCCGCAAATGATAAATGATTTAAAAGCGGAGCCAGATTTTCCTCAACCTGCTCCGACCGCAGCGCAGTTTTCAGAAATAGTTGAAAAGCGCCACAGCGGTTTTCCTCCTGACGTCAATACGCCGTTGGAAAGACGCAGATGCGAGGGAAAAGTAAACCTCGGGGGTTTACCGCACTGGACCCCCAGTCTGTAATCCCGAAGCATGCCTTCCACCGAGTTTTTGCGCCTGATCCCAAAACACGCGACCTTTCCGCGAGACAAGTTGATTAGGCGGGGCAAGGAAAATGGCACTTCAGGCCAGAAATCATTTCACGCTCAACCTTTTCGCCCGACTATGCAAATTCTGACTTCAACTCCTTGTTAATACAGTAGTTGTTTCCGCCTTCGAAAGGAACTTTTCTCGGCGGAAAGATTTTTTCGCCTTCGGTGCATTAAAATTTAAATACGATTTTTCAGCCGTGATAGAGGATTATAACGCTGATTCACCAAACTACATTTACTCAAATGAAAAGCCATGTACACATTTTTTAAAACAAAAGAATTGGTCCAAATAAGCGCCATGCAACGATGAAATTACCGATTAGGTGGTAGAAGAACAGCGGTCTTAACTTCAGATCAGACCAACATTACTTTCTCACTTAGCTCCTTCTGTCACGGAATTTAATTTTCACTTCAATCAAGTTGTCATCATCCGCATCGTATAATTCATCAGCCGAATAACTCAAGTCAACAATAACTTTCCTAATTCACACGAAAATCCCAATATTACATCGACGTTCATAATTGCCATGAGATCCTGGAGACACGGAGAATTCATCTGCAAGCGTCAACACAGCAGAACTCCGAATACACAAATTAATAACAATGGGGACTGCTGTCTCGAAAAAAAAAATAAAAAAAAACCGCTGATCAGCCGTCTACAATTCATGGTCAGTATTGACAAAATCCCGGAGATTAAAAAATCTGGAAATTACATCAGTCCTGATGAAGATCGCAGGAGAGAAATAAAACCGGCTCTTTTCTTTCCTCTCCATGAATCGATTCCCGAGGAAGATTACTCGACTTTCCGATTATTTCCATTCCCACCGGTATTTGGAATACAGAAAACCTCATGTTTTATCGCAATACACGTCAAATTCTTAAGGATTGGGGTGTGGTTTTCATTCTTGAGGTGTCATTAGAAACATTGTCATAATCTCAACAACTCACTGAAGAAAGTATCACTCGCTGGCACAAAAGTAATTCCACTGCTTTTAGGCACCACAACATCAAAAGAACCCCACCCGCGGAAATCGTAAACGGAAAAAATGCAGAACACTTCACGCAAGCATATTCCGCAAGGATCCAACGAGATAGATCGGGAAGAAGATGTAGACCGAGGATCAGCCACACTTCCTCATGCAAACACGATCTTCCCGCATTGATTCCATGTCATCCCATGCGACACGGACGAGCCAAGCACTTGAAAGACCCGCCTCGACGATCACAAACTTTTTCTTTTTACCCCCGGCTTCAACACAAAAGAAAAAATGCTTTAATGAAAGAACCTAAATTTCCTTTTTCCATGTTGTTGTTCTGCGCAAAAAATTAAGATTCAGTAAGGCTCCTGACGCATTCCTCCAGACATGAAAAGAACAAATCAAGATGAAACACACGCGTGCTACTTCATATCTGACTACGACACATCGCACGCATCCAAAGAGAAAGTTTCACCTGAGAGATCATTTAATAATGGGGATGAATGATGCACAAACGTTCAACAACAGCAAGATTTCTCATCACACCCGGAGAAGATGGACGAAGCGGCGAAAACTTTTAATTAGAATAATCACGCCATTCTAGAACTCACACAGCCTACGTCATATATAAGATTCGTCACGGGGTAGTTTATTATGATGAATGATTACGCAAGAGTCCTCCAGGGAAAGACGCGAGATGGGAAAACTTGGATCATCTCAACTTCGTTAATTCCGTCCGTCGTGAATAGATTATAACTTTGCAGTGATTGCGACGCACTCGAATGCATTTTTTTGAATCTCAAATCACATAATTCCAAGTACACGACTAGTTCGTTACAATCCAAGCGCCGAATTTTTGTTTTGTATTACGTATTCTTTGTTTGAGGATTTCAACGTCGTCTGGGATCGGTTTTCATCGGATTGTTCACCGGAAAACCAGCTAAGCTCCACGAAAACCAAGTAGAAACCACCCAGCGCGGAGGAATCGAGAAAACCTCAGGACTGTATCGAATAACAACTCCAGGGGTACATAAGGAACGACGACATTTCCCAGCTCGAACATTCGAGAAAATGCTCAGTGACGCACTAAATCGAGAGATGACTCGTGTTGTCTAACATTTTCAAAGTGAAGTTCTTGTTCTGTTCGCGAAGAATTCTGGAGAGGGCCAAAAAAAGTGCGACGTTTTGACAACAAAAGCCACGCGTTATGCCATCAAACTCATCTCACGGCAAAACATCTTCTCGCGAATGGGGGAAAACAGAAAGAGAAGAACGAGAGTGAATAAGGTAAAGGTTGCAACGTTTAATTTGGAAGAAATCAAATGCTATGGTAAGTCGATTTTCTAGATGTATGGAATGGAAATTTTTAACCCGCGCTCCTCGAAGCTAAAGTCTCCGAAATGTTTCCAGGCTCCGCAACAACTTTTAAAAATTAAACAAAAACGAATACTAAATTTTTAAAGCGTGATGAAGGAGCAGTTTCTTCAAAAGGTAGGGTAGAGAAGAAACTACTACAGTACGCTTGTGTTACCTCTATACCTCCGGATTAAGCTTTTAAAACTGTAAAAGGCCTGGCTTTTTATCAAAAGATCCTTTTGCCACATGTCACGTCATGTCATAATCTTCTAGAGACGAAGCGTTAAAGCCCGAGGCGCAAAGAAACTTCGAGCAAGAATTTCAGAAATCCTGGCTTTGAGTCGAGATTTACAAATTGACACTTGACATTTTAGGTCCGAAGCTTCCAATAGCGTCTCAAGCACTATCCCATTAGAAATCACGGCTTCATGAGACTTCACGATCCTTTTTAACCTCACTTTCTTAGACTTCGGTAGCTCGCTGATAATGACTCAAATTATTCGAATTCTGTCTCGACATTTTCGCGGAGTACAACAAGTGAATGCTTTTTCTTCCGTTAATTTTTTTCTATTTTCAACAGATTTCATCAATCGCTAGACAGCAATGTTTCAAACAAATCAAGCAAGGATCGAGTGCTGGAATCGTGGCTGCGATCACGACACGTGGCGCTACGGGCGGAAGATTGCCATGAGCGCCACTTGTCGGGGTGTTAGCCCATTCCACGAAACGACGGCGAAATCCCGTCATCGACGGGATCCCCTTGGCGGGTTCGCCATTAACCCAAACTGGGTAACAATAGGGAACCTCGGATTGTTGACATGGCATCGAGCCGAACAAAACCATGGGAAGAATGAATGAATTGTCGACAAGTGATACGAGCATTTGAGTTGAATTGCATTGTGCTGACTGGAAATGAAACGAATTCAATATATAATAAACCCTTGAAAAGCTTACTATTGCAATTACTTCCATACTAAGATAAATTCAAAAGATAAAAGCACTTGGTCGTGGTTCAAACTCTAAATTACTCTGGAGTCGCAAAGCGAATAAATTCTTCCAGGATTTCAGTGAACTGTCAGAAGTTATTACTAAAAAGTTGAACTACTTTGCATTTCACATTCCAACAAACATTCTCGCACCGAAAAAAAGAACACAGATATCATTCCAAAATCTAGTATTGAGAAATTAATGACAACTATAAACTGACATACAAGTATTTTCATATGCTATTTATATCTGGTACTGTACTCGTACTTTCCCAAATTTTGAAGTACACTGAGAAAATGAACCTATAAGCCATTACAATACAGTACCGAATATAAAAAAAAATAATGCTAATCTCAGGATTAAAAAAACATTTCCCAAAATCATATCCACGCTCTTGAAAGAAAAAGTAAGCACTACTAAAAAGGTGCTTCGCGATCATGAGTAAATATCAAGAAAATCGTCGAGAAATTCGAGCACATCCCAAATCGCCTAGAAGGTATACTTTTCTGGGTGTTCCAAACATTTCAGAAGATGAAACCTAGAGACTATCCGCGTAAGGAAGACGCAAAAAACCAAGAAACTCAGTAGAAAAGGTGTCGTTCCCACGGGCCATCGCCAATACCTCTTCGCATTCAAGGTAGATTTTGAACTTGACGAGTACACAAGTGAAAAAATACACATTTTCGCATGTACAGTACATTGAAAATGTCGACTGAAATATCAACTAACGATCCTGAAAAAAAAGGTCCGCGAATCATTAAATGGTAGAGGAATCATGTCACTCTTCGGATGGGCATATATAAAGCGGTCAATAAAATCAAACAAAAGACAACCAACATCGGCTCAACAAATGGGCAATTTGGAAGAAAAAAATAGCTCGAAAAAAAAAATCGACCTACACGCCCACGCTACCAACACAGATTTCTTGACCTTGGGAAAGGAAGTTCGCACCTCCCGCGTCGCATTTTCTTTCAGCACACAACTGGAAGCAACCGTTCCGAGAACGCTGCGGAAACCGGAAACGCATATCCCAAGGTACTTTTCCACCCACCATTGAATCTCTGTTGGTAAGCCATGCGTTCCTTTGATTCGGTACATTTTCGAAAACAAGAGCTTCCGGTTCGAAAAGGTCATGCCCGAATCGCTTCGAATCTGTAGCGAAAGGGAAACAAACTGAAGTACTGCGTATCGATAGGACCAACGAGGACCAAGACACAAGATTCCTCTCCGATGTCAGACGTAAAACTATTTCTGCACAATATCGGCAGAACTCAGGCTCCGACACACGAAGAATATGATACTAAACCCAGAAAATGTATGAAAAAGTAGGGCGTTTAAATTTGTACTCTAATTCTTTAAAGGTTCTCGAGCTATTATTACTATTTTTCCAGCTCAGAATTTGAACTCGAGGCCTAAATTCTTTAAAAAGCCTTGGGGGGCATTTACACTGAAATCTGAACTTTCATAGTTTTGAGTTGAAAAAAAGTGTGTGTCTTAAACTCGATGGGATCTTACGTTCGCACACAAAATTCTACAAAAGTTTATGAAGTGGTTGTACATGGTTTGCGCTCAAATGATCTAACCCTCGTTGGCTCATTATGGATATTTCTACCATTGACATCAAGTGCAGACTGGAGAGCACAATACAAACGCATATACGCATAGAAAAATAAAATAAAAACGAAATCCGGAGAAAACATGAAGTAAATTTCATTTCAGTGGATTATCTTACATAAGACATATTTTTTAAAGGAATAGCTCTGTGAAGATACCTTCTACTGGGCGGATAATTAACGAATTCAACTGTACTGCAGTTTATCGTAGGAACGCGTAATTTTTTATTTGTCACATTTATGATTTCACCATGTACAATGGAGTTTTCGGTAAATGTCAAGCACGAGAAAACTCTTCAAGATTGAGGCGTCGAAAAAATCACGTGCGTAAAAAACAAGAATCAATACAATTCTATGCTCGGGTAAATACGATTCAGCAGAGATTCTCGACCTTCTCGACTCGAAGAGCCCTTGATACAAATACATTATTTTCATTTTCGAAGAAAAGACATGAGAGTCAAAACCAATTTTCGGGGGAGGGGTATGTAGAGAATTTTGGCATCACTCTTCTCTCTTTTTTTTCCCTGGTTTGGCTGGGTAGTTCTTACGAAGGCACCAAACGGTGAGAACACCGAAGCCTCAGAGCACCGATCGGAAACCCTCAGCGCATATTGTCATTTTTTTTTTTTTTCAAGAAAGCCAACAGGGAGGTACGTATCCGTATCCGTGACAGGCTGAAGCTAAAACCGGGCTGGAAAACCCGGAAACGATGGATCCGACGAACCCGGCTCGACCGTCCCCAGAAACCCATCACACGGCCGAGTTCGATTACCCCTCCCTCCCGGTATCGAGTCTGGCCCCATCAGCGGGGGTAACGGGAGCGCACGCCGATAAGGATCCCGTCGGAGCGAAACCCCTGGCTTCGACACGCGTGGGCGGTGAGTTAAAACGACGATTCTCCAGGTGCTCGAACTTGAGGAAATGTCATAGGGTCGAGCGGAATCTCGGCAGACCGTCAAGATTTCGGCAGACCGTCAAGATTCCCCTCCACCCACGAAAAGCCCACACCGGGCGTTATCAGCGAATTTTGAGTCAGCCGCGCGGTTTACGCCACAACGCCCTCATTTTTATTTTTCCAGGAAGTCATACCGGGGGCTAGGGCTTAATCGAGACCAAGTTTTGTACCACAACATTGCATATCGTTCAAGACTTATTTCACGGCCAGTGGCTTTTTTTTTCTGCTGTTGTGTTTACAAGATAGGCTTAGATTTAATTTTCTTTCTTACAATATTCAACCGCAAGGAATAAAAAATCGGGCGGGAGAGGGAAATTTTAGTGGAATAGCGAGAGCGCTTTATAACGGAAAACCATAAATCTTACGACGCCAACTTCAGACCGAAATATATGAGTATTTATTGCTTTTACTTTCAATGGCTATAGAAATATTAGTCTTAATATCTGTTGCGCTACATTCTAATGGTCCAATTCATTCAAATGGTCCAAAATTCAAAGCGTAGTTTATCTATGCAGTAAAACCTTCATCACCATATTCACCCATCTATAAAATCCATCCATTTTAATTCCGGAGCCACGAGAATGAACATAATTTTGCGCGCAAATATATAACGTCTCGGCATTTACATCACTGCCAGAAGAGAATCATGGATATAACTGCGAATGAATACTTGATCGTATAAACGACGCACCCTGTTTGTTTCAATCGAAATATCGGCGAATAAGTTAATTTCATGCTTGAATAAATAAACCATTCAGGCTACTGAATTTTAAAGATAATTATAAGAATCATATTTTTAAAAATACCCGATTTCAGACTTCATCGGTTGAAATAAAAAAATCTAATCTCTCGTCACCTTCCATTAATGAAGGAAAATCTTGGAAATTCGAGATCATATGATAAACACAAAGCTGAAAAAATAATCAGGATAAATAGTAGCATGAAAAGGTAATCGGCAACCCAAGCTGCAGAGTAATTCGATTATACAGTACTGTACTTGATTTTATGGAACAAAGACACCCATAATCAAGACCCAAATAACAAATAACATAATGTATTCAATTCGACGAATTCTTGAGACTGGAATTTTTCGGAATGTTATACTGTACTGTATTACAAGCGATGTCTGGAAATTATTGCAGGGTTTATCGTATCACACAGATACTCGTATTTTCTGAATAAAACTATGAAGACTCGATTAAGAATAGATGGCAGCAATTCGATCATTCGTATCAAACGCGTAAGTATGAATGAGCAGAAATGTGAAGTTGATCGTCAGGCTGAGCGCTTGAACCAAAAAATTCCAAGGTCTGGTAAATCTGACGTAATTCGTTCCACGATGTGAGTGAATGGGGGAGGAAAAAAAAAAAGATTCGAAACGGTCGATGGAACGTGTATGTGCGTTGGGACGATATTTTATTAAAGCACAAAGTTTCATGGGCACAAGGAAGAACTATTTTCGAAGGTTTTCGGAGAATCGCGTTTTTCCTTGCGTGGGTGCAGCAGGGAACACGGAACTCTCTCACTCACCAGTTGATACGTTGTCAGCCCGATCACTTCCATCCGACCGTCGTCAGTTTGCTGCTTCCCGCATGCGTTGTTCCACGGCCTCGTTCCACCGCCGTAACTGAGTAAACAGATGAAGAAAAATTTCAATGAAAACAACGTGTATTTGATCATGAATTAAAGTTCAAAAAAGTAGACATGGCTCAATTCAGCGCCAACCCCACCACGGCTGAACGTTATTCCCCGAACAATTACGGTCAGCAGTAGAACCATTTTTGCGAGAAAAAAAAAAAAAAAATCGAACGGCCTCTCACAGCTAATTCACGTTTAAATTAATTTCTGACAAAATAAAGTACAGTAGAATCTTTTAAAACAAAATTTTGAGGACTTCAAAAAAGTTTTTTATGCTCTGGATACTTATAATTTGTTATAATGACATTTTCAAAAATTTCTACATACAGTATTTTCACAGGACTCGAAATGTTTTCACATCAGCTCTGCCTATCATCAATCGGATCTTACTTTCCTAGAATTATCAGAATTTTTTATTCTTAAAAAAAAACTGACTGATTTTCTGAATTTTTCTTAGCTTGAATCATGCATTTCGGTTTCACCAATCTCTTCATTCTGAAAGCATAATTGTCATTAATTACAGCTTCCATCCATGCTACAAGAACCAGTGTCAGTCACATTTCGGATCTTAAATTTCAGAATTTGCGTGCCTTAGTCAGGACATTTCTACGTGGAGAATCTATCAAACATTCCTCCGAAAGTGTTTTATACTGGAATTAGGAAGTTTCTTATCATGATACTGTATATTGTTTTGACATGTACTCCATGGGTCTTGTGCGAGGACTTGAGAAACAGTTCATTGTAATGAAACATTGTTTGTGATGGAGAGATTTTACTGCATACGTTTTTATTTTTCGACGATGCAAAAAATTGTTGCAGAAATCAATACTTCAATCATAAAAGGGAACAATGAAAAAACCAAATCAACCGATTTTTCCTGTCCTATGTCGCACTTTTCTTCGACATTATACTGTATTTCAAATGTCAGAAAACGACTGAACGCAAAAAGGAAATCTGTTTTAATGGTAACATATTTTATACGGCTTGCAGTCGAGGTTATGCAAAAAAGTAGCTTAGTATTTAATAATTCAATCGTCTAATTCGGGGAACTTAAAAAACGAGTATTTAAAACCGAGTCCCATTTTTCATGCCGGATCACTTCTTATTCGTCATCATATTAAAATAACAGAACCCCAGGAAACAAAAACATCGAATGTTCTGCAATGCAAATATTCCTCAATAATCCAGAAGACATTATGAAGAAATACACCGCTCTGATCTTACCTTGGATATTGAACTAAAGCAAGACAGTTTAAAAATTGAGAACAAAAAGACCACCGAAGAGTGGCCATTTTCATACGACATTGTTCAGAATAAATTAACGTAATGATGAAACAGCAGCTTTTTCTCACAGACTAATGAACCCCTTCGGGAATACAAAAACACAATTCGTAATGAATGCACCCGCACGACTCTTCAAAGGATAACGGAGGTAATAAGGGTACCCAGCAACAGACGCAAAAATAGCCCACTGACAACGAGAAGAGCACGACCTAAAATAAACGCTGGAGAGGCGCATCACAAAAGTATGTTTACGATCATTCGTACAGCATACACTCGCAGAACTCAAAACATTTATTAGAATTTTAAAGGGAGAAGACAGCACGAGGACGTTCTATTTCTACTGAAAGCAACTGCGCATAAATTCACAAACTTCCCGACTTGAGCTGACATTTTGAGTCACACGTGACATTCTGAAGCTCTCACAAGCCAGACAATAAAAAGGTCTTCAAAATTGAGGTCGCCTTCAAATATCCACCTGAAATACCCAGAGACCCTTTCCAGAAAGATTATCGAATCTTCCCTCGATTTCTTGCATTCCTTGATTGATACAAAAGTTTTACGCTCCAAATTTCAGCATTCACATGGTTGAAAAAATGTTTCCCACATTACAACAAATGCATGCGTTGCCATCCTTTTTCGAGACCAACAATAATAAAATAAAACAAAATCGTATGCATTGAATATGCATTTCTGAGAAAGTAATTTGCGATCGAACTGCGTCGTCAGTAAAAATCGAGCGTATATAAAGTTATGTCCGATGCGCAGTACATATTTTGGTTAATACTGCACGACGATTATAATATTATTTCACGAAATATATTCGAGAGTCCTTCATTCGCTTCGCAGGTATAAAGACATTTTTTGAGAGAGAGGAAGTTATTCATTAGGAGGTATTTCATGCGAAAACAACTTTTTAAAAAGTGAGTAGCACGACGGGTAGTTGAGTGGCACTCATTCGAAAGAATCACTCGGGAATGATAATACGGAACAAATACGAAGACGGTTTGATTTGAGCACGAAGAAACTGAAGGAATCTCACTAAGAACAGACAGAGCAATCAGCGCACAATCATACATCAGGACGATTACTTAGAAGAAAAAAAAAAAAAAGACGATACCCGCACGATATCCAGGAGATGAAGTCTTCCCCCTTTTATAACTTTCAAGACATGTTCAAAACTCTGTAGAAATACTTTCTAGAGATCGATGTTGCACACGACTTGCTTCGCTGCCTGTCCTTTGATCAGTGTTTCGGACAGCACGGAACAGAAGCAGAAGATATAGCTAGGGTGCGTCGATAGAAGCACGTAAGTCGTTCATTCGCTATCATAAACCGATTACGCGCAGCCTTCTCTGAACATCCACATTCTATAGGGTATCATACGAAACACAGAACCATGCTTGATCGGCGAAAAGCTTCAGAGGCTATCAGCAGAATAATAACCTACGGGGACAAGATCATCCCCGACGGCTCATAGTCGACAGATTCCTTCTCCGGTAATCCTGAAGCGAGCAAGTCCATCACGACAGATCTATTCTCAACAGCTTATAAGTGTTCCACCAATGAATCCGAATATACCGGTACATATTCATTGAAAAAGCTTTGCGAATTCACGAGCCGATAGGCCGCAACCGGATTTTGAGCAGCAATTTCCGAGGAAAAAGCTACGGTATACAGTACGTGTATAGCACAACACATTTTGAGAATTTTCAGGGAAAATGCGGCCTCTAATACGCTAACAAGCATGCGAAACTTTTCCAGAAAAAAAAACATCCATAATACAGTGAAGAGGATTCTCAGTCATCGATAATTTTTAAAAATTGATCTATTCCTAACTTTTGGATATGATGCTTTTGAATTCATGATACGCTCAACGTTAATTCTTGTTCTGGAAATAAAAAATTGAAGCTTTTCTCTCGTGTTTTCCCTGAAATAATCCTTCAAGTAAGCTAAGTAGGCTTCAAAGGCTATGAACATTAAGATAGGATCAACGATGTAGATTTTTCGCGAAAGACTTCAAAATGTTCATTACACGTTACATTCCGACGGGAAACTTATCTAATTATCTGAAACTGTGAGGAAATCGCTATCTTTTCTGCGCAAGACTATAATCATCAAATCGCAAATAACCTCATACTTTATAGCCCCAATCGACAAGCATTCATGATTTCCAGAAAAAAATAAAATCATTCATAGTGGTTATTATTGATAATCATTAATAATTTACACATGTAACACATTGCTGTGTTACATGCTTTTAGTCATGATGTCTTTCGATTCACAGTATGCTCAACGTTAGTTCTTGTTTTGAAAATACTGTACGAGTTGAAGCAGCTTCGGGTTTTCTCCCGTTTTTCTCCGATATTATCCTTTCTTTCGGATCTAGAATATTTTTCAAAGGTTATGAGCATCAAGATTGGATAAAAAAAGTAGATTTTGTGTGAAAACTTCGAAATTGTCATTACAGGCTACACTCCCCTGAAAAACTCATTCTATTACAGTACCGTACACTGCATTTGAAACTGAACGGTAATCGCATCTTTCCTGCTCGCAACTACAATCATTAAATCGCGAATAATATCATAGTCCCAATTCAGTCGAGAGCTTTATAAAAAAAAAGGTACAGTACCTCCACATGGACAACGACCTACTGGGAAGCAGACAATGAAATAAAATTCCAGTATCATGGACAAAAGTCAACTTTACGATCGAAAGGAATTTCCCATCATATACAACATCAGAACGGCAACACTTTCCCCGGCTTCCATGAGAAATTCATTGACGAATCGCCCGGTCGTAAGTCGTAACGCGAGGGATATTTTTGAACGAACTTCGTACCAGTGGAATTGGGAATGGCTGCTCGCGAAACGGCGAAAACAATCCCGGGCAGGACCCCTCCATTCAAACTCAACGGACTCATACCTAGAACGATCACGGTAACCCGAGGAAAACCCAGCTGAGGCCAGGGACCCAATCTTGGCATCAATTTTAGAGCACCATTTCCCTCGGGAGTGCGTCGGGGGGAAGGAGAGGAGAGGAAAGGGAAACAGCGGGTGTGGGAATAAAACGTAACCTCGGCCCGCGCGGACCCGGGTGATAAGACGCCCCGCATCACACCTGTCATCAAGTCTCCTCCTTGCCGAATGCTGGGCCAGAGTTTGGTCGATATAGGAGCCGTTCGTACGCAAGCAACTGCGCAGAAAAGATGCTTGCTCCCATCATTGGTCCCCCCTTTTGCCCCCAATAAATTATTCGCCCCGAAATCGAGACTCGGATCGTTCACGGACAAGCCGTGGAAAAGGGAGTAAGGTCAATCCGAGTGTCCAGCTGGGTTTCAGAAAGCATATCATGGAAATCGATGGATCGCCCTTTTTCTCAGAAGATTTTAGGTGAATTCCGCGTTTCATTCGACGAATTTAGACGTGAAACATTCCCCAGTACAGCAATTCCGAAAAAAAAAAATAAAGCTCATACGTCTCCAGCTTTACGAGAGATCAACGAGCGCCCAATTTTTAGGATGTAAAAAGTGACTCACACAGGAAAACTGCTTTCCTTAACGAATTTATTTTTAATTCAGAAAAGGCTTTAAATTCTAGCTAGCGTTGAGCTAATACAGCAGAATACTAAATTTTGCGAACAATCGAGAAAAATGAAACGCGAAAATTATAGATTTGCCCCTCCGTTTCTTTGAAATTTGAGAATTTCAAAATATTAGTAGCCAAACTTGGCATTATTATTTCAATGTTACACCAATAAACTTTGAAGTTTATCTTGAAAACTCACAAAAACACCCAGCTTTCACGGTTTTTGTAATATTTTCGAGAGTAACGGATTAAATATTCATACTTTTAATTTTAACCGAAGGGAAGTCATGCTTCACAACAACAACAAATTGCACAACATAACGCATCAAGGAATGGATTAGTTTCATCATACGGGGCCCCGCTTTACGGCACATTTCAAACTACAGTACAGCATTTAACGGATTCCTAAAAAAAAGAAGGCACAAGACATGAATGAGCCAGAGCAATTACTGTACTTCGTCAACTCCGATGAGAAGCGAAACGTCGTCAACGCTAATACGCTAATATACGAGGGACGGCTGAGAAATTGTTTCAGTGAATCACTGTTCCATGAAATGACGTTATTCATACCTGAGTTTCCGAGTTGAAAAATTCAAAATCACTGCGAGATCCAGGAAAAGAAAATTCTCTATTTGACCGCTAAACTGTCTTGAAACAAAGTAGTGACATTGGCAATTTATTGCTCAAAACAGCAAGTTCAAGACAACTTGACCAATACACGAGTAACCATAACCAACGTAAACGTTCCAAAATCCGAACAATTTTCTCTTTCATCACAGCATTGTTTGTCAGGAATATGACATTTGCCAATACCTGTATTAATAATTTTACATCACTGTGACTGTGAAATAACTTTGACTCACAGCAAACTAATAGAGCAAGCGTGTATAATAGCGTCTAAATCTCTGCCTCCCTTTCATTTCCGACTGACTGCGAACAAATTTGAACAATGATCGCGACGAAACGCTGAAATTTCAAATGCGAAATTTCGCGAAATGCTAAAAGCAAAACAATTTTTCCATCACCTTTCGTCCAGGACAACAACGAAGTTATATCACAACATTGCTAAAACTTATGAAGCAGCCCCCGTACATGTCATTACTCATTACGTGTATCAAAGGCAGCATACGTTTGACCTAATGCATCAAGATTGTTGTTGTTCAACGCCATAGGTATCTACTCGATGGATTCTATATCATCCATGTTGAAATCATCCCTTCAACGGGTAATTGAATTCAATCTTGACCGCCTACCAGAACGCATCCAAATCAGATGATGGAGAATCTCTCAGAAATACCGTCACGGCATCCTACACATTTAAGCCTCAAATTTATCCGCCCAGCACATAAAATAACCCACTGATGCAATTACATTTTGTAATGCAAATTTTATACCAAAATAGCCTACGCGTCCATCCCACAAATTAAACACAGAAAGAGGCCCTGGCCTCAAACAAATATTTTACGGCTCACTCTTGTTTTGAAAGAGCCCATATTATTTTCAACCAAGAGCCAACTGGATCAATTCACCGGACCCAGAATACAGCTGAAAACACAGCCGAAAATATTTTCCAGGTATCATATTTTGTAGAAAACATCAATAAAGAAGATCATACAATTCCGCAAATATTTTTTAAAGATGCTGAACTCGCATACCAAAATGCGAAAAACACCTTCACCAACTAAATGTATCAGAACTGCGGATCATTGGAATTCTAGGTTAATAAAGAACTTAGCAACTAATTATCTTTTTTTGTTGTCCTTTGACCCATTGTTTATTCCAGACAGGGAAAAGCATTCAAAATTCTTGCCAACGACAATGTTCCTTTGCCCAATATCGCCTACCGAAAAAGTTACACAATGCTTACAGCGCAATCATCGGAATATAATCGAACAATTTTTTAATCCTGAAGATTGGTCAAAATCAGCGGACGGAAGGAATGGATGATTTATTGGAAAAGGGGAGCACGGCATCCGGCGATTGAATATATAATTACTTTATACTGATCTGCTAAGCCCTCAAATCAATTGTAGGACATGCTCGTAAATTAAGTTGAAGCCCTGAAGCCACAGAAGGGAACCGAACAAATGGAACTTGGCCAGGGAGTAAGTCTAGGAGGCGGTACTTCAAAACCTTCCCACTTACCAAAAAAAAAAACTACTTACAAGTCTGTTGAAAATCCATGCTCAGTGCAAAGGTCGGTCGCCGACTACAGTTAGATCAAATTACGAAGAAACTATGACAACGTTTGCCGGTACTCATTCGGATGAATCCGTCGGAATTTGCACACGAAGAAGGACGACAATCATTTTTACCAGGTCCCCTCCCCCCCCAGGATGCACCACGTGCGTCACAAGCTTAACCTGGGGGTCACGGAAGCATGGAGGGTTTCCTCGAAGGAAATGATCGCTAATCTCGCGAACCAAACCTGCGAATCCCCGCTGCGTTCCGCATCAACGCTCGACAACACGAGGCACGCGAAAAAGCGACCAGTAGAATAGATGAAAAAAAAAAACGAAGATATGTTTTGTTTCCCGTTTCCCATACAAATTTTTCTCATAGGGCAAGATAATTGCAACGGGGAATGGATCTTGATGGCATGCTATCTGATCAGCCTGCTTGTTCCTACCGGCGTAAGCCTTTTCACTTCCAGGCAGCACACGGAAGGAGGTATTGAACCTCAATGTACCCACTCCTCTTCGCGCAACAAAGCCGGCACGATTATTTCCGTGCAAGAAAACAACCCCGACACGATTACCCCACCCAGGAGCACTTCGTAGAGAAACTCACTACATTTTTGCAAATAAAATAGGAATGATCATTAGTATATGTTGTTTAAATTGAAAGAATGGATAGTAATCCATCAGAGCATAATCAAAAACATTATACGAGGGTTCTAACAGAAGTTCTCGGAATTAAAATGAACATGGCGTCTAATCGAGCTGAAAAAAAATTTTCTTTAGGGCAAACATATTCTTCAGCACAAAAAATCAGCCCTGTTTCACAATTTTTAATATGTTTTGCAAAATTCGCCCTGGCACAGTTTTCCTATCCACTCAACAGATGAGGCGCCCTTCCTGCAGTTTTTTTTTTTGTATCCCAGCTTTCCCCTCAGAATTTTTGAAATCAACTTGGTATTCTTTCTAAGGGTTGCCAACAGGTCTTCCGAGGCAATTCCGCCATTTTCATCGACAGCCGCCTTCACAGCCACCAAAGTGGCGGCCAATGTGCCCTGAAGAATAATTTTTTGTTCAGCTCGATTAGACGCCATTTTCATTTTTATTCCGAGAACTTTTGTTAGAACCCTCGTATAGATCAGCGGCACGTCATTGCCACGAGATTTTAAGTAGTCAGAAACCCTTACAACAGATTTACAAATAAAATACACAGTACTATGATCAGTATACTGTAGTTTGTTAATAAGCTTGAAAGAATGGACAGTGATTTGTTCGAGCATAAATGCAAAAGAATATTCATCAGCGGCTCGTTATGAAAATCTGTCAATTTTCCGAAAACAAAAATTTGACCGATCCTAAAAGCTAAATTATCTGAACGTACCGAGTTATGACGTTTACTGAATCTCATTCATTCATATTTTTACTTACAGTACAGTATATTCAATCTTTCGGGTTCAAGTGCGTTGATATGACCAAGACGGACATAAAAAAAAGAAACAAATATACCGGCACTCAGAAGAAAACCGGCGTGCTTTCTTAAAAGCGTTCGTCAAGTGTTAATATACAACCCGTTCTTGATACACGTGAAATTAAACGACTTGTGGATCAGACAGAATTATAAAACAATGCCAGTGCTCAAAGAGCGATATTGAGCTCATTTGAGAATGTTCTCCTAAAAGTTTGCCAATTTTCTCGGCAAAACAGCGACGAGAGAAGGAACGATTCCGGTCACGGAAGGATTCAACATTCGTGTCACATTTCCTCGCGTCCTGGGGAAATTATACAGTGTTTCCCTAAATGCGTCATTCTCCGCAGCTATACATTTGAATGAGAAAATCACAGAAGCCAGGAACTAAAATAATTAATTTCCACAGACGGTATTCCGCAGCAAAAACAGAATAAAATTAAAAACAATCCAATACTGCACCTTCTGATCAAGCCCCAACTTTATCAGCAGTAGAATTGGGAACGAATTTCCAAAGGTTACATATTTGCAGGAAGCGGATTTACACCTTGAAAAACCAATATGTCGTGCCTAAACTTCGACAGAATTAATTCACCAAACTTACCTGTGATCTACAGAAGATGAAGATTTATTCCTGGGTCAAAGGAAACAACTTCAACTTTCAAAATCCAGCTTTCCCGCAGGCCATATGATCAGAAAGGTATCCCCTATTCCTGGGAAACCGATGAACGACTGGCTCGAAATTTCTTATTTCAGATTTTATGAAGAAAAAAGCTCGCGGGGTATTCCTTTCCTTGTTATGCATGCAAAAATAAAATACCGGATCCGCGGGGGAAGAATGGAAAAATACGATGAAAAACTCCTCCAGACTGAATAGTATAGGACAAGCAATCTGGCAGGTTCATCAGAATATCGCCAGGATCCGTTCCCTTTCGCCACAACATACGTAAGACTGGCACAGCAGGTGCCTCAATTTCCTGTGTCCCAGGTCAGAGCTTCCACATTCGCGCTTCGTATCCATGAAATCCCTACTTTAAATTAAAAGTCGGATGAGACACTGGATTCGGATTTCTGGAGGCTCCGTATCATAGATCGAACTTCAGAAAATTAACGAACATCTCTGTCAGCTAATTCAAATTATTCATGTTCATCCTCCTTCACGCCAAGAGGATAAATTATTCTGGGCACACTGACGACGAGAACTACAGCCGAATATCCTTCGTTTGAAGGGTAATTTCTTTTTTCGAATTTAATGTATTCATTATAATCCTCTTTCCCGTCAGAGGATCAATTATTCTGGATAAAATACACTGACAACGATAGCTCCTGCCGAAGATCCTTCTTCTGAAGGGTATTAGAATCATGTGTTTCATCAAAAAAATTAGAAATCAGGTTCTGTATCAAAATATCGCATACAATACGGCGTCTCGAATGTAAATGTGAAGTGCATGATCGCTTCGAAACAATTCAATCTTCTGAATAAATTAGATTTAAAATTCAATGAAGAGAATCCTTGATGTTATTTCACAGAAATATACGTCCTCTTATCTCTTGGAAAGGTTCAGGAGATTAAAACTCGTAAGACGACGCAGGCATGCGTTTAATCCCCCGGAAGGAAGAAATTAGTGGGCTGGAGGTAATGACATTACTTTCATATTCGCAGAAAATGCACGTGTCTTTACTCAAGAGGCACAAGAAAAAAAGGCCCGTCTTACGATAGACGAGCACTGCAAAGGATTTGAGCAAATAAGGTAGATCGTAATTTTAAGCTTTAATCGCAGAAGCTTACAAAACATGATTAACGCTTGTAGATGTGGATATATGAGTACAGGTATGAAACCTAGGAATAATGTAGATACCGTGCAGAGCACGAAAAAAAAAAAAAAAAAGAATGTCAGACATCCGCAAAC
>CAJPEX010003545.1:0-28127 GCA_905338405.1 Notodromas monacha
AGAGGCAGATGGTCGTAGTCCAAAACGTATGGAAAGTCCTGGCATTCTTCAAATTTCTGTCCATCACGTTCTTCAAGAGTCCTGACTGGGATGACACCGCCAATGCCATTGTCACACAAATCTTCTTCGTCTTTTTCATTATCAGCATCTGTAGAAATATGTGGTATTTCATTATCTTTGTTTTTATTGTTAAATAAAAAAAAAAATATACATACATATTTATATATATATATATATATATATATATATATATATATATATATCTACGTACCTCGTCTTGATGTATGATTTTCTTTGTTACAACAGTAGACCTGTAACATCATCCGCTTGTAGAAGCACTCCATGAAGATGAAGTAGCACGCCTTACTCATTGGTGAACTTGTTTTTTTTCGAGCATGCATGTAAGATATCTGAAAATTATGAGAAATACATCAGACAAATATAAATTTGGCTTTTGGGCATATCCACAGGAAGAAGACAATGTACGTCAGTCATTATGTCATAATATTTTTCATTCACTATTTGGTCGATTCTATGCATGTAGTTAAGGAATTTCACTCACCAGTTTATCTCGCTTGCTGTCATCAAAAAGTAGTGAATCAAATTGAAGTAGCTCTGCTCTAGTCTTGATAGGTAACCGAAATCCCAATTCAATTGGAGTTTGATAGACACCTGTAATGAAGTTAAAGTATATAAACAAATGCAAATTTATTTTTTGCATTTGAAGACAGTCATCATACTTCTGTTCTGTGATGATGCTTGTGTTACTTCAAGAGGAAGGTTGTGACTAAAGTACTTTGTCAGTTCTTCTTTCAGGAAGTCTTGAATTGATGCACCAGTTGTTGCTCCTACTTCTCTATTGGAAACAGCTTCTTCCCTTTTCTGGATATTTTCCAAAAATTGAGCTTCCCGTATGTCGAGGGCATCTTGTTTTTGTCTGATGTTCTCCAGGACTTCTGCTTCCCTCCTATCCAGAGCTTCTTGCTTTTTTCTAATATTCTCCAGAGCTTCAGATTCCCGTAGATTTATAGAATGCAGTCTTGTGCTTAATTTCTCCATGCATTCCAGGAATACCTTGTTCATTTCCTTCTGCATGCTGTTTGATTTGCCACCTGTCATTTCAGGTTTACTACCCAATGGTGAAATCCAGTCTGTAATAATGATAAGGAAGAAAGTCATTGCATTAAATAATTCACTTGTAGCATCATACGTTCATTGATTTACAATGTACATACGTCCACCGTTTACTGATGACTCCTCTGTGCATTCTCCCAATCTTGGAATCTTTGGTGATGCAAACTCATGATAGTATGGATCTGTACGAATGTCTCTCGCTTCATACAATTGTTTCGGGAGTGCTTGTTGAGAAAGTGCTATGGGTGATAGAAAATAAGTATAACAATTAAATTAAGGAGTAATTACTGAATTACATGTTTAGATTGACAATGGCATAAATAAGTTTCCCTTTCTAGTAATTCTTACATTCTGGGATGATGTTTCCTATTTCGGTGAAACATCTTCTCTCGTCATACATATATGACTCAGAATGTATGACTTGACTTTCTGGAATGTATCCTTCTGTACCTGGAGAAACAAGTACTTTCATTAAATCATTACAATTAAACAGAACGTGAGAGGAAGCCTACTTTTAACAAGTTCACTAAGACCTTCACGCAAGGAAGTGAAATGTCCTTTTGACGCTGTCACATTGGTGTTGGTGCTGCTGTGTGTTGGTTCAACATAATCCTGCTCTTGTTGAAGCACATGAGGCTGTGCGCTTTCTGCAACTGGTGTAATTGGAAGTGCGTACAATGTGTCACTTGGATTTTTTGGAACAGGTCCGATTTTCGAAATGAATGACGTTGGAGGATTTTCAACCTTCCTCTTGGGTGTTACAAACTGTGGTTGCACTTCGGAATTATGCTTCTGTGTATCACCTGCAAAAGTTTATGCATAATTAATCCTTCTCATTTTGCATTTCAATTAAACATTCAAAAGCATTTGCAATTAATAATTCTCCTCACCTCTTGGTTTAATATTTTCTTTGTTGGATACTTCACCATCTTTCTTCTGCTTTTGAATTTGTCTTTGGCGTGGTTTATCTTCTCCAACAGCAGGTGACCAGAATCCTTTTTGAACCTCTGTCACTGAGTTTTTCCACAGAGGATCTGGGTGGAAAGCTAAGAATATATGGGAAATTAGAAGAATATATGGGAATACTGTTTTTCTGTTTGTAACGCATCTCACCAAGGTTTCCAGCACACCAAATTTCACCTATTAAATACTCCTCCATTCTGAGTGGGTCAATTATTGGGAACCTTTGGTAAAACTTCTCTGAAAATATTGTTCTGCTTCTCCTTTCATCAGCCTGTACTTCGTGTTCTTGTGACCCTTCTGCTAATTCCTCATCGTCGAGTATGATTTCCTTCGGGAACATCACCTTCTTCCCATCACAACTAACCCAATTGATGGGTACAACACCTGCATATTGCATTAAATGGATTACGTAAAATGTTACGTGTCAGCTTAGACAAAGTTAACATGTAACTAACATTTGGTACCAAACGTGTTGTTTCTTTCAGAGGGATCGTTCTCCCATGCTTGGCACAGGCTTTTCCATGTCATCTTGTCTTCAGCAAATTTTCGGAAAATTTCGCCACCGTCCAATATGGTTATGCATATTAATACTGGGATCTTCTCTTCTAGTCCTATTTTCCTTGTCTTGTAAACACCTTCTTTAGTTTGAATAATCCCGCAGTATGTGGACTCAGAAGGTATCCAATCCCTAGACCAAGAAGGTCTCATTTGTTCCTGTATAATAGATTTGTATAATTCTAATTAGCCCCAAAAATTTTAAAAGAATTAATAAGTTTGAGACTCACACAATATTATGGAGTTGGCCGACAGAGACATGTACAGTCGACCGACAGTCTATATTTTGAAATGCCATTCGGCCGGCAGGCTGTTTGAGCATGAATATGGCGACTAACATTGGCGATACTGTCGGCCGACAGCCTATTTCACTCAAGCAGCCTGCCGGCCGAATGGCTTTTTTAAATTAACAATGTAGAATAGGTTTGTATAATTCTAATTAGCCCCAAAAAATTTTAAAAGAATTAATAAGTTTGAGATTCACACAATATTATGGAGTCGGCCGACAGATACATGTACAGTCGACCGACAGTCTATATTTTAAAATGCCATTCGGCCGGCAGGCTGTTTGAGCATGAACATGCCGACTATCATTGGAAATAGACTGTCGGCCGACAGCCTATTTCACTCGAGCAGCCTGCCGGCCGAATGGCTTTTTTAAATTAACAAGAACTGAAAAATGTGATTTTTCAGTTCATTGAAATGAGTAATAGTTTAAGCACGCGATTATTGAGTACATTGAAATGAGTAATAGTTTAAGCACGCGATTATTGAGTACATCAGGATGAGTACACATCATTACACTTATACTCTTTAACATTAAATTAAATTCGTACACTAATAACTTGAAGAACTCACCTCTTCAATGGAAAGGTCCAAGACGATACGATTCCCTGATGTTGGTGGCAGTAGGTGTGAAAAAGTGTCACTTTCCTTAACCTTCATCATTTGTTTCCTGCGTTTTTTGAAGTCCCTGTGCTGGAGGGCTAAGCACAACATACCTCTCCTTTCATCATTATTTGGAAGCTCAGTCAGCCATGGAAGCAAGATTCCATNCCTTATCTTGAGGATGTTCAGCACAAACACTGACTTCAATGGCATTTGTTCCTTTCATATTTAATTTCTTCAGAAAAGTTATACAACACACATAATCTGTAATATTCTATGAAACTGAATATGAATGCCGAAAAAGTCTGAAAAAGATAAACACCAAAAGGCAATAATACATACATGCAATACATGGATAATTCAGAGACATATTCAGTCCGAATTTGGAATTAAATATATATTTAAAACTCCATGTACGAATTTGCAATTAAATATATATTAAAAACTCCATATACACTTCCTCTGTGAAGGAAAATGTTGGATTTTTCTTTCTTTAATAATCCATTCATTCTCATAAACAAATCCTTCTCATCTCTTCATGTTACACCAATTCCCCATGAATGAATTTCTACATTTGGTTTTGTTGAAAGCCCACCATATACATTTTCCTTGATATCCCTTTAAGCATATAATTTGTATATTTCCATTGAACAACTCTTCCCCTTGAATGAATTTCTACATGTGGATTTCTTGACATACAATCATATACATCAGTTTACGGAACAATATATTTAAAGTGTTTCTGGAGGACAGGTGTGCTTCAGTCTGACAATGGTCAAAATTTGATACGTACTTGCATCACTGAGTGGATCACAAGAAGTATTCAATTTCATGTGGAATGGAAAGAATTTGCCAACCACATCACCGAACAAAACGTGAATTGGACTTTCCTGCACATCCTTAACTTCATAGCATCCAATACAATCTAATGAGGGGTATGACGCATACTGCATGTACTTGTGCTGAGCAGCCCGTACTACCTGGAATGGTTTAACAAACAGGAATAATTGTTGAGTCTCTTCATGACGCTCCATGTCCATGACAACAGCAGGAATGAAGTCCTTAAGGGTGTTACGTTTGTGGGGGACTCGCAGAGCAATAATATTGTCTGGATACCTGCAAGTAAAAGAAATAATTGATACCGTTTAATAACGGTGAAGCTAAATTTACTATATACATTTGCAAAAAGAACCATTTTTAAAAAATTTAAAAAAAGATATTGACCAATAAAGAGTGAAAATAATAATTTACTCACTTGCAAGTCACGCGATATCCTGTGCATTGTATGTGCTTCTGTTTCCCCAGCAGTTTTGTCTCTAACACTGTATTTTCCGGTAAATGTAGTGATCCTACTTTTTTCATTACTTTAATTTCAATGCTTCTTTTCACTCGGTATGCAGAAGAATTGCAGTTAAAATCTAAAGGGATGGCATGGACTGCAATTTCTGACAGCCTCCTAAAGCATTGTTGCAACACACTTTTGCCACTCTTTATTAACGTTTTATTCCTGAAGATTTTCAAGAAATTTTCAAACATGTATGCATCAAAACCTCCGAGGTGGGAGCAGTATGCAGCAACCTCAGCAGCCAGATGAATTAAGAGATGATTTTTACTAGGCAACATGTATGGAGACTGTGTCATTATTTGACTTACATAATGTCTCAACAAAACATCCGCCACATGAATGTCTTTTTCAGAGGGGCATTCATGCCTTGTATGACCAATCAAGTGCATTGCAACAACAAAGGACATGAATGTTGTAGGGTATCTTTTAAAGGTTTCCTCCTCCTTGAAGTTTTCTTGGATTTCATCAGAGGCAAAAAGAGCAACTGCATGATACAGCAAACACTCATGGGCCTCCCTCATTTTCCATTGATCCATCTTGTCAAGGGTTCGAACACAACGATTCATCTCCACAATTGTTTTTTCTGACCAAGCTGCCATGTACTTGTTAACGCGTTCTAAGAAAGACTTTGTACATTGATGCGACCTTTTGAATGCTTTGTTGTACAGTCGAAAAACGTATTGGAATGCAAGTACCGCAGCACCACCACCAATGATGTGCATACTGTCAAGTGGAAATCCAAACACCTGTGATGGATTCGAATATATTAATATATACAACTCTTGAATCAATGAAATCGTTAAATTACGATTAAAATAGTGATTAAAGACATGTACATTATCTCACCATTGTCACAATTGGATTTTCGTTGAATGGAGAGTCTCTTCTCCTATGTGTATAACCAGCATCTTCACTTGGACGGTAGTCAGACCACTTCTCATTTGTTCTGAGGGGTGCATCCAAGTTTGTTAAACGTACACAGTTACCTTCATATGATCCCATATCCTCACACCTCTCACAAGAATTAAAACCACTGCTGCATGTTCCTGAAATTATGAATTATTATGAAATTATTAACTGTCATATAGAAAATAAGAAATTATCACACCTTTCAGGTATGAACGCTCAGCTCCATCAGCAATGATACATCGTACTCTAAGAGCAAATGGTCGCACCTTCCCTTCTACTATGCGTGGATGTTGTGGGTGAAGCTCAAGGGCTTCTTTGATGAACAATTTGAGAAATGAAAAAGGATTTGGCTTTCCTGAACCATGGTACACACCAATTATTATTGGTTTTGACAACCGTAGTGGGACAATCAAGATTGGAATGCATTCTTTGGTAGTCCCAAAGCCATACACTCTCATTAAAATCGACTTCACCTGAAAATAATACAGTTAATTACTTAAATACATGCTTGCATCAATATTGCATAGTTACCTCCTTACTAGTAGAATTTTCAAAAATCTGGACACCATCAATGTGAACATCAACCCATATGCATGTTTCCTCGGTTCCTTGAAAAGTGTGCGGCGGAATTCCCATTTTTCCAACAGATGCACGTATTTTTCGTGACAGTGAACTGATGAAATGCTCACTAAATATTTTCTCATTGATGCCATGAACCAGACGAAGTACGTGGCAATGACTTTCTCTGTCATATAGACCTGTGGATTGACAAGCTGGCTTGTTAAATAATATTCAAACGTTGGAACCTTTCACAGTGGGATTCGGAAAAATACCTGGTGACAACCCCAATAGTGAATCGCGAATTCCGAGGTGAAGGTACCAATTTCCATTCGTTGTTCTATTTAAATGAGCATCTGTCACTGGCTTCAAGGTAGGTGTGGATACATCATATATTTGAGGTTTCCCAAACGTTGATGGGTGTACCTATTGAAGAAATGTCTATTATATGACGGTTCTTACAAATGCATTCAAGAGACTGCTGAATTTGCTTGCAGGAAATTCAATTCTCTCGCCAATATCAGTCTGTCGGCCGATAGACAATGTATACAGTTGTCTTGCGGCCGACAGACTGAAATCCATGCAGTCTGTCGGCCGATAGACTATTTATACAGTTGTCCTTCGGGCGAGAGACTAATTTTCAGGTGGTCGTCTGAGAGACTAAAGTACAATGAGTCTCATGAACAGTCTCATAATTCTTTGAATAAATGTTATTAAATTTAATATAAACACAAGCGTGTGAAAATTATAAGGAACATGTTGTATTGAATTCAATGAATTCATGTTTGAGAGCAGAACTATATTAATGTAACATTTAATTCCAGAAATTAGAGATATCTTATGAATACTAACCTTCATCAAAGTAGATACAGTCAATGGTAAAGTTCTCCAGTCTCCCCTTGGCCAGTACCTACGCATTGCCCTAACCAAGTCACTGTATGCTGTGTGTGATATGCCAGTGCACAGCACAAGGAAATGCTTCAGCAACCTCTTGAAGGTGTACACAACCAGATCTTCAGAAAAGTCTGGCGTTTTCTCACTTTCTTTGGATTTACACACTAGAAGGAGTGTAAGTGAGAGTGTCACAGAGACTTACTATGGTAAGGCTACGAGTTGTATACTTCATAATGTACACAGGTGTCTAACGCGCAACGTTCAACATCACGGTAATACGTAGAAAATTGTTGCGTGTGCCATAACCTTTGCAACAATTGGGAGTAACCCTGTCCGTTGCAGGACCCAATTGCTAACAAGCCTGTGCATTTTTTCCGCCACTTCACTGGTCATCCGTCCACTTTTTAGTATTTCCTTAATACGTTCTCTTACTAGTCCTTTCCACCTTCTAATAATTTTTTCAGGTAACAATGCAGCGGCATTTCCACGCACCCTCTTTCGGAACACCAAGACAAATGCGCGATAGTCATCAAGCGTAAGATCATCAAAAATATTCATTGTGACCTGCAATGAATACAATTGTAATCAAGGATTTGAATGAACATGTGCATCTTAGTTATGAATCTGTGAATGACTATGTTTGTAAGTAACTTTCAGTGTGAGTTTCGTAAGTATTGACCATGTATTGCAATTTAAGAACAGGACGCATTTGATGTTCGTCTCACCATTCATTCATGTCCTCGCCTTTGATGTTTGTCTCACCAATATCCGGAGCAGGCGGTTCATTTTTTCAGCAACTTCTCCACTCATTTTCCCAGAGCTTTGCATATGAAAAATTCGCCGTTTCACTTTTGCATTCCACTTTGTTATTCCCGATAAACACAAGGAGGCAGAATCACTCAGTCCTTGAAACACAAGGATGAAGTTACGGTACTCATCAAGACTTATTGTCACACTTTTTCCTGGTTTCATTTCGTATGCCTGAAAAGAAAAAAGTAACATGACATCACTGCATTCAATGTCACAAGTACAGTCATCGTAAAATGCAATGTGAAGATTCATGTGAAGAAACATTCATTCACGGCTTTTCAAATGTGCCTCCACTGGCATCGCACAGCTTATGAAAAATAAAAAGTTAACAAATTCATCTTTCAATCCGCTTCACGATTCTTTTGAAACAATTCATAACATATTTCAGTAAACAAAGTAACATCATTAAAGAGACAATACATGATTCATTGTTTTACATCAACCTCTCTTCCCTTTCTTCTCATTAGTATGGTCTGAAATATCCGTTTCACTTATTTCTTGAAAAGTATTGCTTCTACGGAGCAGGCGGTTCATTTTTTCAGCAACTTCTCCACTCATTTTCCCAGAGCTTTGCATATGAAAAATTCGCCGTTTCACTTTTGCATTCCACTTTGTTATTCCCGATAAACACAAGGAGGCAGAATCACTCAGTCCTTGAAACACAAGGATGAAGTTACGGTACTCATCAAGACTTATTGTCACACTTTTTCCTGGTTTCATTTCGTATGCCTGAAAAGAAAAAAGTAACATGACATCACTGCATTCAATGTCACAAGTACAGTCATCGTTAAATGCAATGTGAAGATTCATGTGAAGAAACATTCATTCACGGCTTTTCAAATGTGCCTTCACTGGCATCGCACTGCTTATGAAAAACAAATTCATCTTTCAATCCGCTTCACGATTCTTTTTAAACAAATCATAACATATTTCAGCAAACAAAGTAACATCATTAAAGAGACAATACATCATTCATTGTTTTACATCAACCTCTCTTCCCTTTCTTCTCATTAGTATGGTCTGAAATATCTGTTTCACTTATTTCTTGAAAAGTATTGCTTCTGACTTTGAAGATGTTCCATCTGTTGTGCTTAACTTGGAAAACCTTTGAAAACCAAAAGCGGAACTTGGGGTACTTCTTGCCAGTCACACTCCCAGTTTCATCCATGTAGTGGCCAACAACTGTCTTAACATGCTTTTCATAGCATGTATAAACCTGTTGAACATTAGTTACAAGAATATTCAAGTACACGATTAAATGTATCAGTCAACTTTGCACCTACCCATTTCTTCAAAGATATAACTCCATTCATTCCTGAACATTTAAATGATGCTGGGTCAAAGGCAATGCAGTCATCCAGTAAATCCTGGGATTTCAATGAACCATTCTCTTGCCCAAACTTGGATATTTCTTCCTGTAGAACCTTACGGATGAGGTTCTCCATGAAACTTTCTGCAAAATTTAAACCGAGTGAGAAGTGAAACTTAAGAAGAAGGCATTTCTGGAATATTTACCTTTAGGCAGTCGAGTAGTTGATGTATAAGCACCAAAAATGCTCTCAAGACGGAAAACGATGAATTCCGAATTTCCCATTCCATCGACATTATTTTCGTTTATTGACTTGTTGTTCTTGCTCCTACTTACACCCTTGTACTTGTAGCAAAATACCCCACCAGATGAATCCCCCTGGAAGAATGCTGTCATCACAACGTTGTAGTAAATGCCACGTCCATATATAACCTTTAACACAAGAGAGGGATTACATGAAAGAAAGTTATTGCAGTTTCAGGATTTACTCACTGGTTTCTTTGGGAAACCTTTCATCTTTGAATTTTTGTTTCCTTTCAACTCTTTTCCATTGGCACGTTCATGAACTTGATGTATGATTCCATTGCAGTATAACCGCATTCTCTCAATGAGGTCTTCTAAATCATCGCATCTCATCAGTAGTCCTACTTCTTCATTTGTCCCTTCAATTGTGTCTCTTGATATCATGACACATGGAATTGTTGTCTGCAAGAATAAATCACGTATGTATTTCAGTTTATATCAACAATTAGTACATGAGCATTGTCTATATCATCATACCATATGCTAAGACTACGCTTTTAATGTATAGTAAAAAAACTCACCTTCCCCAATTGCATGTTGACCTTCTCTAACCCAGGTATAAGGTTAATCTTTAAACTCCCAGTATAAACATGAGATGGCAATGGAGACTTGAGAGACCGTACAACCCCAGGTACGCATCTACCTCTTGTACTGTAGTCGAAGTTCTTCTCCCATGATGCATGTGCCTCATTAGCATGCAGGACACATGTTAGGTCAAAGAGGAAGTTGCATGATATGTCTCTCCATTCGTCTCTTGGCCCTATGAAAGGATGAAAAAATTTCATCAACACGACAAACCTTCAGCAGATTAGGAGATACAAATATTTGGTGATTCATTTTGTTTTTCAAAAGACTTATTCAGAATACCGGGAGAGTACTGAATATAACTCTCTTGCCCGCGAGAGAGTTATATTCAGTACTCTCCGCGAGAGTAATATAGCTTGGCTATTTCAACCGCGAGACTTAAGAACAATCAGTCAGTCGGTCGAGAGACTAGTCTCGCGGTCGAGAGAGTAGTCTCGCGGTCGAGTGAGCATCTGTAAATGGTAATCTTGTTACTGTATTGTGTTTATCACGAATCTGTAATCAGTACTTAATGAGTAACCAAAGAAAAACTTACCATTGTAGTATGCTGGTTTTCCATCCAACAGTGTAAACATGTTGTAATGGCCAGTCATGGCCCACAGCATGAATTTGGCAAATTCCACCACAGATTTTGCGTTGTCTCCCAAGTTACATTTTGGAGGGTTTGTCAATACATTTCCTGCGACATTTAAAATCACGGTTGCAATTGTAATTTCAATGATATTAACTTTGTAAAAAAAAAGGAAATTACCTTGTCCATCAAGTTCGGCAAACCGAAAGAAGTTGGATGCCAGTTGACTTAAGTTGAGGCTATTGACATCCATTAGTTTATTCTTTGATGTACTTGGAGTCTCCTGCAGTGGTTAAGGAGGTGAATTAAAATAAAGAAACAGGAATACTTTACTTAAATGTAACATACCCGAATAACACCACCAACTGCAACACTGTCTGTAAGTTTCATTTTCTTGAATTTGTCATTCCTTTTCCCACAATGCCTGCTATCTCGGCGGTCATCCTATTTAAAAGTGGAAGAAGGTGTGGCATATGAAATCACGTTTATAGTCTCATTCAAGGGGGCTCCAAAACTTACTGCGTTACTTCCTACACGTTTTGGATTCTTGTTCTCTGTTATTTCAACATCTTCTTCGGTTTGTCGTAATCTTTTTGAACGTGCTTGCAATGTCCTTTCACTTTCTTCAATTTTTCCCTGGGAAGAATGAATTGTTATTAGTGGCATAAGTTGCATTAGTTGCATATTATACTTTGCAATTACACAGTTAGTATATTAAAAAAATGACATTTTCTTACCTTGCCTTTCCTGAAATCTTCAACACATTCAGCAGCACACTTGGCCATGTTGCCACATTCAAAATTGTACTTTGTGCGGGTGGAAATGAAATCAGTTAATGCCAAAATTTTGGTGCATCTTTCACAGTCTAAAGGCGTTGTTCCGCGCTGGGACCTCAGGGCATCAAAGACAAGACGTAATAACGTCCCACCCTCTTCCAATATGTTCTGGTAGATTAAGTCCACCAATGCCATGCCCTGGTCGCACCCATGGCATTCTTCAGTTTGTGTGCTGATGGTAACTGTGAAAGTCAATAAGAAATGTGTAGTGGAGACCAGGAAATGTTCTTTCAATCTTTCTTCAAATACAATTGCAACTGCGGAAAACATTAACATACCTTTCTTATCACATCCTTGAACATTCTGAACCGGTAATTCGTCAAGGTGCATATCTTCATTTTCTGCAATTTAGTAATGCTTGGATAGATTGGGAAAAATTAACGTAATTTCATTAAAATACCTTCATTTTTGGATGCATGAACGTCAACAGATGAAGTTTCAGTAGCAGCAAGCTCCTTGCTGCAAACCTCTGAAAAACTTCCATCAGCACCACAACTTGTTAAAAACACTTCGTCTCCACTTTCTGTAAAAAAACAAACACTTGTAATATTAATGCAATAAACATTTCGTTATTAACCGACCTTGTTGGACTGGAACAAGTTGAGCATAAGATGTTTCACTTGGTGGCATGATGTTGTTGTCCTCCAAGTCACTTCCCTCTCTTGCACAAGTTGGAAATGCTCCCTCTTCTTGTGCTTCTGTAATAAAGTGAAAATTGCTTAACTAGCTCAAGAAGGATTCTCTTGATTACAAACCTTCTTGTGCATCATGAACTTCTGCATAAGATGTTTCACTTGGTGGCATGATTTTGTTGTCCTCCAAGTCAATTCCCTCTCTTGCACAAATTGGAAATGCTCCCTCTTCTTGTGCTTCTGTAATAAAGTGAGAATTGATTAACTAGCTCAAGACGGATTCTCTTCATTACAAACCTTCTTGTGCAGCATTAATTTCTGCAGAAGATGTTTCACTTGGTGGCATGCTGCATTCCTCCATTACAATTACCTCCGCCGGACAGCTCGGGATATGAAACTTTTCTACAGTTGGAGTTTCTGTAATACGCAATAAGTTATGAAACAATGAAACAATTGTAAAAAAAAATTAGGAACCAACCTTTTTGTACATGCCTGCAAGTTTCACCTTCAGGCTTGTTCCTGCACTCCTCCAAAAAACTTTCCTCTAACTCACAAGCTGGAAGGTCTTCCTGATTTTGCAAACCTGTATATGAAAAGTGAATGAAATTATTAAAAAAATGTTGTAAAAATGTGGACAAGCTTGAGTATTCTAATTACTAATAGCTCGCGTTGGCCGAGAGAGGCTGTTCAAGAAACAGACTCTCGGTCGAGAGACATAGTCTGTCGGCCGAGAGGCTGCACGAGAGGCAGCCTCTCGGTCGAGAGACACGCTGATTCTACAAGTCCAACTTCACATGTATTAACAAAAATAATATTAAAATACTAATTTAAACACGCACATACTCTCAACTAACCTTTGTCTTGAACACATACTTCTTCCCAAACTTGAATGGGTGTGTCAGCCCTGTTTGAAGAATCGCTGTCTTCTTCCTTGATAACTGGACCACTGAGGTGGGCGGAAATTTCGTTCTCCTTGTACACCAACCGCCGAACTTGTGTAATGCCTATTACATGAAAACGTAAACAGTGTAATTGGTCAAAAAAAAACATTCCAGTTATAAAGAAAGTACTCACCACGACTTCTTAATACTTGCACGATCTTTTCCTTCAGAGCTGCTGCCAATTGCTGACCCTTCTCTGACGTGAATGTTTCGTGAAGCAGTGCCTTGAAATTATTGTCAACTTCGTCCACTTCCAACTTTAGACTTTTAAGGTCTGCATTGCAAGACACTTTGCTGGAGAGGAACTCATCCAGCAGCATTGTCCGACGAAATGACTTGTATAGTGGCCAAAAACTTGCTTCATCTGCATAATGACCACTCTCGATGCTTTCAACTTCCACATCATTATACGTATGCACATCAGATGTTTGTTCCATTTTGAACCGCGCGGTGTTTTAACTCATAAACTGAAAAGCTGATGTACATCAGCAATGTGGAACCTGCAAATACACATAGAAAAACAGGTCTTGAATTAGTGAACAGTACTTTGCGAAACACCTGAATAAAAAATAACACAAGTTAAAGAATGAAGTAATATCGACAAAACGTAGGTCCACTTCACACTTTTACAATATACACATGAAACAAAGTAACATACTTGAATTATCAACTTAACTTCACACATGCACAAACAAAGAATTGAACAATAGTGATACATGAAAATTATTACATCACTTTTTGTAACAAAGTTACTTAGCTACCAAGAACTGAATGTCTTCATCTTTTTCTCTTTCTACTTCTACTTCATTCATTACTTTAATTCTCTTTCCAGCATTTTCTGCATTACTCTTGAACAAATCCATTTGGAGGCTGACAAAGTTTTGTTGTTCTTGTGATCCTTCCTCATCACTTTCATCTGTTGTAGACGTTAAACTCCCATGGACCTTCCTCTTCTTGGCCTTCTGCTTCTCAACTTCCTCCTCGACCAAGGGCAACAGTGCCTCATCTTTCTTTGACAATGATTTCTTCCTGTAAATTCATGAGAAATCAACATTCATCACTACAAATGTCATTATACAAGCTGTTGTGCAGTGTGAAAATCTTACCCTTTTCGCATGAATTTCTTTAGTACAGATTCCATTCTTTTAATTCTTCTCTTGAGCAACTTGAAACATTTCATTTCCATCTTGTTTCCATTGGTAGCCCTCAGCATTTCAGCATCATCTTGGGGTCTGCACATTAGAAGCAATTCCATGAAAAATCACGTCCAATTTTTGACTAAAACTTCTTCTTTATACTCACATTTTAGTCTCCAGCAGCTGTGTCAATGTTGGCGCATTAGCTTTTTGCTTAATGCGCAGTACAATCATGTCCTTCCTTTCTTCCCCAAAGCAGTTGAGTTCTCCATTCAGCCATTCCTTGTACTTGTGAGTGAGACATCTTCTGACAAATGGTTCCATGGTGAACTTCACATTCAGGTTATCACTACAACAATAACATGTACCATTGTTAACCATTTCATTACTTGAATAAATGTGCAATTATCAACACTTACTCGCATGTGCAGAAGTTTGCACGGATACCATAGTCAACCCATAAGGGAATGGCATAGTTGATTGCAACATTCATATTGAAACCAACGTTGAATCCCCCATGCCACCCTTTTGGAAATGTGACTATGATATCCCAAGCTTCTTGGACTGCCACACTGACACGAAGTTCATAGGACCTGAACCACTCCTCATTCATGAGGAAGTGCTTATGACGACCTATCTCCTCACAGCATCCCTCGCCAAGTTGCACCTTCAAGTGCTTCTCAAAGTGTGCCACATGTTCGGCAATAAGGCTGTACCTGAAGCACATGAAAGAGTAACTCACAAAATTATTCCATTGTTACACTATTATTAACTAGTATTAACTCAGAAGCAAAGTAATTTATTAATTCTAATAATGTGTAGGTGTAGGTAAACTTTAAGTATGTAAATGACCAGTCCAAATGACACTTGCATGTGCGTCTGCCCGCTGTTGGTCGAGAGACTTGTACCTTTTGAGTATTTCGGTGGAGATACTCACCGAGAGACTCATACCATGCAAGTCTCTTGGCCGAGTGACTTTTGATGTTCTCGTCTCTCGCGACTGAGAGACGAGTCTCTCGGCCGAGTGACTTTTGATGTTCTCATCTCTCGCAACTGAGAGACGAGTCTCTCGGTCGCGAGAGACGAGTCTCTCGGCCAGCTCGAAAATGGCGAGAAACTTGAAAATTTAAAGTATAAGTTGTACGATAAACTTGATAATTAAAAGTATAAGTTGTACACACTGTGCAATATACTAAAGTTTATGACTTGAAACGGGATAAATTAGAAGTGATTAATAATAAAGGTATGAATTAAAACTGTGTTTATTAAAACTGTAAAGGATGAATACTCACCAAATCTTTTTATTGCCCCCAAGGTGTAGGTTAACTGAAAAGAGATTCATGTCTTCTAAATGGAAGGCAAATGTCGAACCTTTCACTCCAAGGAAGTGATACGGTGAATTAACACCATTCATCCTTGGAGGCTGCTTCAAATCGTTCGCAAGAATGCTGAGATCATTTCCTGGAATCCTTGATAAATCCACCGAAAAACGCCCCTGCAACATTTTATCAAGTACACAAAAAGCATGTAAAAGACTTTCTTGCAAGAGTACATTTCATGCTTTTAAAAACAACCACGAAGAGGTGTTGAACACATTGTAATACATACTGATAGTCCGTAAGTTAATGATTCTTTCAAAGTAAGCAGAAATGAAATGTTATTCAAAAGCAATATTCACCTCTTCCTGAGTCCCACACATTCCCGCTATGTCAAGTTCTGTTACATAGGGGATTGCTTCTGTTCGTTTTCCAACATCCAATTGACCTAATGCAGACCAAAACTCATGCCTTGCTCGTAGTGCATGAGAAGAATCATACACAACTCCTTCTTGTGCTTGTGCTGTTGCAGCAGGAAGCACAGGTGGATTCACACTGCCTTCACTTGTTGATGGATTCATCAAGCCAAGGTTCCTTGCATGCTTCAAGAAGTCTGCAGGAGTCCGCATCTCTGGACCAGCATCCCGGGATTCATTGTGTATCCCAAATATTCCTTCGTCGTTGCTTCTTTCTATTTCCTGGTAAACGACTGTTGAAAGTTGCTTTTTACATAGCTTTGACCACAACGTATTGTCACTTTCACTCCAAGACACCTGGCCAAGTCCATCAGGGTCTAATGCACGGATTAATTCCGCGTTGCATCGTAACTTTATGATGCCACGCCTCCATGCAGCACCACTTTGAAAAAAAACCCGACGAATGTATTCGTTGAAGGAATAAAATTCCCTCACACCTATTTCAAACGTTGGAATGACTTCAAAATGGCTTGATACATAATCATGCCTTTGAAAAGCCTTCTTGGATTCCGTCATTATTATCCACCTGCAATTACCAAATGCACTTTATGAAAATAACTCTGATAAATAATCACAATAAAAACTTCACTTATGTCTGTTAATAACTTGGGCAATCAACAATAAAGTTGCAACATATTTATTCCCAAATTTTCCTAATTTATCCAATCCGAGTGTATTGCGCCCGACAGACGCTGACATTAGCAGTCTCTCGGCCGCTGGTGCTGAGTCTCACGGCCGACAGAATTACTCTCACGGCCGACAGACACATCATCGGCCAAGAGTCTCTCAGACAAGATACTTGAAAACGGCCAATATGCTGTTTTCAAGTTTCTCGGAACAACTTTCTCGGAAGTACAAGTTTTACGGGACTACACAACACAGTGCTACACAGCTAAACACAACACAAACACATGAATTGATGATTTCACGTGCAATAAATCAATCAGTCAGTATCTCGGACGAGAGGCTTCAAATAGTGCAGATCCTTCATGGACAAAAAACTGCACAACATGCAGCCTCTTGTCCAAGATACACAGCAAAAAGCATTCCACCGAACTTAAGGAAGCCTATCATCCAAGAGAAATCGCGCAAATTCACAAACAAACACTTGCACAGATATATAGATATATATAATATATGCCAGGCGTACACGTACACATGTATTTACAGATGATGTACAGACAGAAACACTCACACACACACCCACACAAACACACAAACCCACACAAACACACAAACAAACAAACACACATACACAAACGTAAAAAGTAACCTCTTTATGAAGGCTCAATCGATGTCATATTCAATATCATATTCAAGAACATGACGGTTGCACTAGTTCACCAGCACGTACAGGAGGTTTCCCGCGCGAATTCCATGGGAAGCAGCGCACAGCCACAGACGGGGGATGCAAACATTCAAAAACCTTGCAGTACACTTCTTTCTGTGTAGATGGCGCTCTTTGTATTCTGTCATTTAACAGTCACATAAACATTATGATGATCAATTTGAAACATGTCTGTGCATATTTGTAATTAAACTTTTCATATTTACTATGTTCAGACTATTATCTTACATCTAAAAAGTACAAAGATCTTCTCCATGAATGTGTCAATTGAAAGTTTACTAACTTTTGTCTTTCATGTGGGTTCAAGTAAGAAACCCATAAGTATCCAAGTGGAATGTTTCCAACACTAAATGTCCCTATAACACATATGCACTATTCTTTTACATCTTGTTTGTACTTCCAACTTGATGTAGGTGTCACTTGAAAGTTTACTAACTTTTGTCTTTCATGTGGGTTCAAGTAAGAAACACATAAGTATCCAAGTGGAATGTTTCCAACACTAAATGTCCCTATAATGCATATGCACTATTCTTTTACATCTTGTTTGTACTTTGATCTTATTGATGTAGGTGTCACTTTAAAGTTTTCTAACTTTTGTCTTTCTATATTTTACACGTATATTCATTTAGGTGCCATTCTTCTATTCCTATTGTCTTTTTATTTAATGTAATAACTCAAGTTGAAATTTATATTGCTAATTTACTATATCACCATCAACTCATCACTAAATTACATAACATACGTGTAGTATTGAAAATAGTAGATGAAATATCAATGGCCGAGTCTGTTGACCGAGTCTGTCGGTCGAGTAAACTGACTCGGTCGATACAGTCCGTTGACCACCTATATGAAAACTGACTGCGTCAATAAAGTCAAATTACTCTGTCACCATCTGGCGCAGGTGACATTTACTACGCACGCGGTATTTGTATGCAGTCGACAGAGGACGCGCCTCTGTGAACCCGTAAAGTACTACACTCGCGACCGACACACATATGAAGCACTATCCTCGCGACCGACACGTATAAAGCACTATCAACCAACACACTTACTATCCTCTCGACCGACACACTTATGAAGCACAATACTTGACCGACACACTGGTAAAGTACTACACTCGCGACCGACACACATACGAAGCACTATCCTCGCGACCGACACGTATAAAGCACTATCAACCGACACACTTACTATCCTCTCGACCGACACACTTATGAAGCAGTATGAAACACTATTGACCGACACACTTGTAAAGTTATATCATCGCGACGGACACACTTATAAAGCACTATACATATGCATATATATATATATCCTATCGGGCGAGAGACTTAAATAACCCTCGGCCGAGAGACTTCTTTAAGCTTCGGCCGAGAGACTTTTCAATAAGGGAGGAGGGGGGCGCGCATGCGTAGACCCATCGCGCCCGTCCATCCGACTTAGTCCGCCGACTCCGACGACAAACTCTGTCGACCTAGTCCAGTGACTCGGCCGATACAGTCAACTGACTCGGTCGATAGAGTCCGTCGACCACATCATAAAACCAACAGACTCGGTTGATCGTTAGAGTAAACTCTGTCGAGTCAAGTGACTCGGTCGATTGAATTAACTGACTTGGTCGACTCGAGTCAGTTGACGGTTCGGCTGGTTCAGGCAAGTTATGGCAGGGTTCTCTGAAATATAATTTACTATGTACTATACTATTATAATTATTTACTTCTTAAAGTTATTGCAGTGATCTCTGAAAGTCTCTACGCTGTTTACGAATGTATATAATGTTGAAGTGCCATTATTTTTGTATTATCCAGATGGAAAGTAAATCAATTTTTTTATAATTATTCAATACCGTATGTTGCGTGACACAACCTTTTTCGGAAGAGGGGATGTGTGACACTATCTTAATTTTGAGCTGTTGGGCGTCCACATCAGCTGTTGGCGCCTCAAATCACTTTGTTTATGTTTGGGTGTACCCTCGTCTGCACCCCTCACTTTCAAGGTTGACGTCCTCCAATTCGGCTGCTCTTTTCTATTTCTTATATTCAGGGAGCCTTGTCGCGCTTCTCGAGAATTTAGTAACCAAAGTTGGGACGCCTAACTTTTTACTCCGAATTTCTCCAGAAAACAGTGCTCTATTACTTTCTGTTCTTGGCTTCAAGTTAAGTTCATGTTTTGGTTCATTCTTTAACTACAAAGGTTGTTAGCTCAGTCGGTTAGGAGGTTGGCTTGGGTTCCTGATATTCTGGGTTCGAATCCCATCATGGGTTTGGATTTACTTGCGGAATTTCGTGGCCATGAAGGGATAGCTGGGACCATTCATTAATGACCATGAGAGAACATTGCCTCATCATGGTGGATTATGAATGGTGCCAGGGATCGCTTCATGGCGACCAAATTCCGCAAGTAAACCCAAACCCATGATGGGATCCGAACCCGCAGAAGATCAGAAACCCTAGCCAACCTCCTAACCAACTGAGCTAACAGCCTTTTGAGCATAATGAAAGAATAAATGATAAGCGCACGCTTCATTTTCAATGAGAGTGCTGTTTTTGCAAATAAGCAGGATAATGAGCTTCATTGTCAAATTTTATTGTAAAAACACTTAAAACAGCAGATTGCTGCTGATGGGCAGCAGGGCAAGAGTACGCGCGCCATGCAGCACACTCAGTTTACTCACTTTGAGTAAAGTGACTCGGTCGAAAGAGTCAACTGAATCGGTCGACAGAGTCAACTGCATGATGAAACTTTGACACACTCGGTCGATTGTCATAGTAAACTCTATCGACCGAGTCAACTGACTCAACAGCTAGCAGCTGTTGGCGACTCAAATTACTTTTGTTTATGTTTGGTTTTCCTCGTCTGCACCCCTCCCTGGAGGTTGTCATCCTCCATTTTGGCAGCTACTTCGTATTTCTTATATTCAGGGAGCCTTGTATCCCTTCTTGTCGCGATTTGTCGCGATTTGAGGATTTAGTAACCAAACTTGGGGCGCCTAACTTTTTACTCCAAATTTCTGTTCCCTGCCTTATAGTTAAGTTCCTGTTTAGGTTATTCTTTCGCTGTAAAAGGCGGATAGCTCAGTGGGTTAGGAGATGGGCTAGTCCTTCTGATATTCTGGGTTCGAATCCCTTGTATTCCATGGCTTCTGGGTTCTCTCGGGGTTTGGGTCTCTAGAGTTTCCTGGTGAGTAATAGCGAGCCAAGTAACGTTCATTTGAAATGAACGATACTTGCTCGCTGTAATTTACCAGGAAGCTCTGTAGGCCACAACCCCGAAAGATCCCAGGATCCATGGGATACAAGAGATTCAAACCCAGAAGATCAGAATGACTCTAGCACATATCCTAACCCACTGAGCTATCCACCTTTTGGAAATATAAATGTATAACACCAGCAACGCTTCATACAAGAGGTGCTGATGGTGTTCATGGTGTTTTCTCAATTTCTGATTTATTATGATGTATGTATCTGATGCAGTTGTTCCATTGAATAGAAAGAATGATAATTAAATTGTTGTTTGATAAAAGACTTTTAAATTGTTGTTTGATAAAAGACTTTTCAACATGCAATCACGAAGGTTAATTTTTGGACTGTTGCACACCACATAAAAGTCTGTTGCATTATTTGCCTCTAACAATGGACAATACAGTCAAACATTCATGCAGGCGGTCTACGGCGGTCTACGGTCGGCAGACTTCTTGAGTCAATCGACCGTGTCAGTTGACTCTATCGGCCGAGTCACTTCACTCGGTCGACAGAGTTTGTCGACGGAGTCGGTGGACTAAGAGGCGCGCTCTGTCAACTGCATATGTATATACAGCGTGTTTACCTGCATATTCACGCGCCAGATGGCGTGTGTGCTGGCGCGTGCACTCATGCCCCGCCCATCACCCGCCGGGATGAGTCTCGGGATGCCCCGGCATACCCCGGGATGGTTCCCAGATGGCTCTGGGGAGGCCGCCCCATCCCTGGGGATGGTTCTTAGATGCCCATATTTTAGGGCATCCCGTGGGATGCATCCAACTTCAGGAGAGCATCCCGCGCATGGGGCGCCTATGCCCATCTCCTATCCCTAGCTAGTCCATCCCTCAGTATGCCTAACTGTGGGATGCCCCGATTCTTTGCTGGGTGATCTACTTCTAAATTAAAATCCTTTTTGTCTTGTCCAAAGAGGAAAATCTCTTTACCTTTTCTTGTCTTTTACTGTCTGTCCTTTTCTGTGTGCATTTCTGCATCCTTATAAACTTTTCCAAACTTTTTTTAGTAGTGTGTGACTTTTTTACTTCTAAAAAAATAATAATGATGAGAACTGAAAGTCCGGCAACCCAAAAACCGGGAGTCCAAATTCTGGATACTGACACCCCTGAAATATATCAGCTCATGTCTGATGGGGCCTTTGAATCCCACACCCAATCACTAAATCTCTTAGAAAATCTCTTTTCAAAAGTTAGGTCAATTCAAGAATCCCTCTGTCCAACCGAATATCTAACCCTGAAACAGGGGGATCCATACCAACTAAGCCAGATCTTTACTGGTGTAAAAAATTTAATGTTATTTTATCTCTTAACTCTCACCCAAGACCAAGAATTGGTAACATTACAAAAGAAAATGTTTTCAAGAATATACGTATTTACCTACCTTCCCCAAACTTGGGAAAACCCTTGGCCCTGTGTGGTCACTTCTTAATATATGCCATCAAAACATGGGCCACCCATCCTCTTATTCTTCTCTTAATTTTATCCAACAAACCTTTCAAGTCAAGAGGGCCCAAACATTGGCCAAGAATATTGTAAAAAATTGTGAAAAATGTAAACAGCTTATCCTACCAGAAATCCCTGATCCATCCTCATTTCATCTGTCAAAGGAGGTAATTTCCCTGGACTTAGAGACACCTTTCTGTCAAATAAGTGACTCGTTTAAAGGGGGGAGTTCACCTCGTCCCTACTTATGGTCCCTCCCACACCTTGTCCAGTTGAAACTTTGAATTGACAAACCTTTCCGATCTCTAATAATAAAATCCCAGGAATGGGCAAACCAAAAAAGAGGTTGTCGGTCAAAAGACCCAGAGATGGGTGTAAAAAGGGGGGGGCGGCTTTGTGTGAATCCTAGAAACACAAATGCTGAATCAATTGAGATAAATTAAGAAGTCAGTTTGCTTAAAAATTCCAAAAACTTGTTTATTGACGTCCCCAAATTCCAACCATTCCCTCCACCCACATATATACAAAATTATACAAGAAATCACACAAAAATTTGTACAAATACTATAAAACAAGGGGTTAAACAAAATCAACCTTTCCCTTTAAAACCTGACAAGATTCCTGATGTGCACAAAATCTAAACCCCTTCCCCCACAAGCCAAACAAAATCTCCCACTTTAGAAATAATGAATTTCCTTTGACGTGATCCTTTGACTCTGACCATTGTTCCGATCACCATTCTTGACGAGTTGAGATGTTTGGGATCCGACACCAAGAACTCCATCGAGAAGACCTCCAAGATTATCTTGGCACTTAGAACGTCGTCCATTCTGAAATAGGTAGAAAATTTTTCATATTTTAGTATAACTCCCAACAGAGATCCTGCCAAGAAAAAAAAACTCACTGTTTAAAAGGATCCCCTTCTGCTCCAAATACTGCAGGGTTAATGTGAAAGGGTCCATTGCCCTCACAATTCTTAGGCCCATGATCCGTGCAATGAAAATGCGGCGAGGCTGGAGGGATTCCAGGACTGGCCTTGCCATCACCCAACCACTGGGGGCATCTTCCAGCACACACGTAGGCCCCCCAAGTTTTCCCTTGGCACTGCGTCCATTCCAGTCCAAAGCAAATTGCTGCTGCATGCAGCTGGGCAAAGAATAGGTAGGCTCTTGAATGTATATGCCCAAATGATAGGTTTGTCTGTTCCGTCCTGTCGTATGCTGCTAGGTGGCGTACAGGAGTTGGCACTGCTCACCAACCCTTCCCATTGGGGGATCCCTGTGCTTTCCCAATCTTTGTGCGCAGTCCCGTATAGAGGGCCATCTGAAATGCGTGTCCTGCCAAATCCCGGCTCCTTTGATTGTAAATTGGGGTTCCCTTGTACCTTAGAGGAATTAAGGGAACTCCCTGAAGGTCCAAGTCCATCGGCTCCGTAAGGTACTGTCATCAAATATTAATATGAGTGTCCTATGATAGGTTTATAATGGTGACGCTTCCTATCTTTACTTTTGTATGTCCCAAAACGTAACAATACTTCTGCCTGGCAACTCAGATCCAAATCTGAGGAGGTCATGACGCGTACTTTTACAGTGCCTGGTTTACGGTCATTCCCCGTCCCCATTTCTGTTTTCCAGACTGAATTGCAATCCGCAGGTACACTCAACAAGTACCTTTGAATACGGCGTCTGTGAAAAAGTGAATTTAGCAGTGAACGTAGGGAAATTTTCTGCTATGGCATCTGGCACAGCCGCAAACATCTCATTGCTTGACATGTCGCGAGTGTTAGATGTGAACGCTGTCGTGGATAGGAAACTCCTCGAGATGAACCCGAAAGAGCAGGCCAAAGTTGCTGCTACGCAAAAAAAGGAATTAGAGAAAGAAATAGAGCAACTCAAAGGTCAGCTTAATGCCAACCCTGGCCCTGCCCAAGAGGTGAAGGATGCGCTCAGAAAAAGAATTGAAGATATTAAAGCAGCTGACGGCCAGTTGGCGACCGTAACGACAATTTTAGAGGTCCTTGAACCTAATCTAATGGAGATAAGTCTTCATGAGAAAGCAATCAACGATTCTCAACTATTGTTGTTTTCAAAACAGCTGAAGGAAGAGTTGAAAATTAAAAAGCGCAATTTCGCCAATGGTATGGGCATCAGACAGGCTCTGGTGGCAAATGAATTAAGTCTTGACCAAATTACAGAGCCTAGCGCGGACGAGGTAGTTTTCTACAATGTTGAGCATTTAAAGAAGTCCAGATTGCCTAGCGTAAGTACTCAACAGGCCTCATGTAATGTAACACTTAAGCCTAGCGCGGACGAGGTAGTTTTCTACAATGTTGAGCATTTAAAGAAGTCCAGATTGCCTAGCGTAAGTACTCAACAGGCCTCAATCGCGATGAATCAAATTCCGTATTTTGATGGGAGTGGTCCCCTGAATTGGCAGGAGTGGTGGGGAACTTTTCAAAGTGCCCTGTATGACGGCGTTTATTTGGATGAGAGCATCCAATCCAATTTGTTGAGTAAGCTTAAAGGCAAAGCACAGATTTACGTAACGTCTATCCAAGGGCTTACTTCAGCCCATTACAGAGTAATAGTGAAGACGTTGCAGGATATGTTTGGGAGGCGAGTGCTGACAAATTTGATGAAGGACCTCAAGAGGATGAGACAGGCTCCCGGTGAGCAGGTCCAGAGTAGTCAACTTCCCGTCTTTTTCAGACATGTCCAAATGAGACGCACTCCCCTTGTGTCTTTATCATGTCACTTTTTACCATGTCTCAAAATGACTGCATTCTGACGTTATAAATGACATGTCAACTCAGTGACTTTTTTTGACGTGATGAACTGTGCTGCACTCGGTTTTCCTGGGAATATCTTAATTGAAGTCCTCCTACTTATAACTCTCTTTACACGCGCATCAACAACATAAAATATCGCGCGCCTCTACACTACCGCCACAGTATGGAAACTGTCCAGGCTGATATTGTCACTAGCGTTGCTGGGTTGAACAACCTCAGGAATTGGTGGAGGCCTAGAATTGAGCCTCCTCAGCATCCAAGCACGCAGGAGAGGCCAGCCCAGACGCGCAAAGACCTCCGCTGCACTCAATTGCTCTGGCCGGACCTGAGGAAACAGAAGATTGCAACAAAAAGCAGAAGCAAAGTCTGTCATGCAAAACTTACGGAAAGAAGCCATCAAGGGTCAATAGTGGCCAATGAAGGTAATTCAGCCATCTCAATCTCCTCCTCGAAAGAAGGGTTTGGAAATGACCGATATTCCCTCTTATTACGCTTATAGCCTTTTTCTTTCGACTCTTCATCCTTCTTTTAATTAAAAGCAGGCAAAAAGCAAGCAGACGATCCAAAAACCAGGTTTAAATTTGGAATACTAGAGTGAGTACTAAACTACACACCTTAACCTTAAACCTTTGGCAGCAACAGAAAATTCCTAAAGCAATTGGTGAGGTTATGCCCAAGACACCAACCAACCAGATGAAGACTTGTAGAAGCCAAGAAGGGACCACAGCATGAACAATGGTACCATCCGCAAACTCGGCAGAGATGTTAACTCAAGAGACATTACCCAAGTCATTCATGACTTTGGAGAAATTATCTATCTCTGTAGTTTTTGGAACAGGTACCATGGTGGGTCCCAGTGGAATCCAACCACCCATTGCATCAACAACTTGAGGGTTTTCACCACCCAAGGATGATTTTGTTGATCCAACCAGTGGAGGAGAAGTCACAAACGGAATGAAGGTCACGTTTGGAATCTCAGCTGGAAGTGATGTGGGCAAGGAAGAACCCAAGTCAGCTGACGAAACTGTTTCTGTGACCCTGGGAGCCGAAGAAGTCCTTGACAAAATCCAAGGCGCCAAGGGTGAAGATAGGCTCTGCTCAGGTGTAGCAACTACAGGAGACTGACTGACACGTTGTACACTGATGTCCTGGAGAGGATCCTCAGTGGATGTTGTTGACACTTCCATCTTCCTTTCAGGAACCAAGGATGGAGGCTGGAAGTCCAGAGAGTTTTGTTGAAGGGCTTCTTCCTTGGTAACATCTATGGCTGTCTTGTCTGTCCCTTCTGGTTTTTCTGAAAAATTGAGAATTCTGTTATTCTGTTCTTAAAAATCAAAAGAGAAAAAGGGAACCACAAGGTACTCACTTCCTTGTTTGAAGAAGCAGAAGTCCCAAGGGTCAATGACACCCTCCATACCAGTTGACCTGCCCCTGCAGAAAGTCCTCTTGAACAGCTTCACTCTCTGAAAGAATTTCAAGGAACTGATTATTCTGTTCATGTTTTTCAGAATGGAAAGAAAAAGGGAAAACAACCAACCTTCAAACCCTTGTAGGCCACACAAGACCAATTCAACTTGGATCCTTGAAAGTCAATGGTGAAGTCATAATGCCCTGGCTTCTTAACATCACAGGCATCAATGCACACCAGCCTCCCTCCAACTTCCTCACAGCCTCCAACTTGATGCAGAGACAACACCTGAAAAAATTGACAAGCATATTAAAAGCTGTGTTTGACATTTTCTTTTGAGACCACTTACCATGAAGAGGGTAGATGTCACTGCTATGATGTTGAAAAATCCCATTGTTTGGCCCAAATTGATTGGAATCAATGTCTGACACTTCCTTGCAACCCACTGGTCACTCCCTGAACTTTCCCAGTGCTGAAAAAGTCGAATTCCGGGCACCGCGTCGATCCTTTTTAAATCGTCGTCTCGTACGACGCTGCCGTTTTTCTTTTGCTAATGCGCGAGAAAACCTAGAAGGGGGTTAAAAAACTGTTTAGAAACGGTATGGAAAGTTTCACCAACAGCCTATAATCAATGGACACTCAGAAAACCCTTGCAAAACTCTTACCTGGAGAGATGTGAACCCTTCCAGAAAAGAGACTGAAATGAGCCAATTTGCTCTCAATCATGTCTCAGGAAAGCATAAATCAAGTTTTGGGAACTTGTTTCCATTCCAGTGTGTGACTTTTGCCACATTCCAGTACTCAGAGACCTGGATGAACTCCTAGCATCTGTGTGAATTCTTGAGCACAGGGTGCCCCACAAAATGTGTGATGAGCAAAAATATCTTCCCTGATGCAGAATTTTGCTGGAAATTGATGGCCATATGGGAATCGATGCCCAGGCTCGTCAAAATATTCCTAAATCATCGATATTCTTGAGTTCACTTGGCAGTTCACTTTTCTTTGGAAACATTTCACTTGACTTTTGTACTTGAAAAGAGTGGAACTTTTCTCAAATTTGTCAGGGGTGAGTTTGTCATCAAATATTAATATGAGTGTCCTATGATAGGTTTATAATGGCGACGCTTCCTATCTTTACTTTTGTACGTCCCAAAACGTAACAATACTTCTGCCTGGCAACTCAGATCCGAATCTGAGGAGGTCATGACGCGTACTTTTACAGTGTCTGTTTTTCAGACTGAATTGCATCATGCATGTCTGGTTTATTCTGAATCTATTTAAGGTTCGCAAAGTGTATATCTGGTATTCATTGTTGGTCTGGCGTTTGTTGCAGTCACATAGAAATATACGAACTCACGTCTTTATAACAAGAAGTCTTTATTCACTTAGAAACTCGGGCTATAGGAAAGAAATCTTCTCGACGAAAAGTTATTCTTGGAAAGTTAATCTTTATTGGATTAATCGCGTCCAGAAGAAGACGTTCTTCTTGAACTGCGATAGTGTCTTTTATTGATCTTTCTAAAATAAGGATAACAGTACGTGTTGCAGCCAGGACCCAATGCAGGAGGGGCAGAAGCCCCCAAAGCCAACACTGGCGCATTAAAAACCTTACTCAACTCATCATAATTGTTGGAAAAAACTTTGGCATGCCGACAATTTGGCGCCAGATTAACTTTAAACGACAGTCTTTCCCAAAAATTTCTAACAGCTTCTGCTGGAGCCTGGG